>JAKKZN010000020.1:296858-299358 GCA_033441825.1 Pangasius elongatus | reverse complement strand
CATTAGCATTAGCATACCGGCACCCGGCTAGCGCGGCTTGCTAACTTCTCTTTCTCAGTTAAATAAAAGAAGATTTCTGTCTCCTCACAGAAAAAAACTAACAAAGTGGTGTTGTTGTTGTTGTTGTTGTTTTTGTTCTGAAATAATCTGAGGTACTTTTAAGAACAGTTTTCAGCCCAGAGTGATGGGATATATATATCTATATAATGGCACGAGCGCTTTACATATGTTTTAAATTCCCAAGTTTTGGTCAGAGAGCGATACCGCGGAATATCGCGATATTTCAGTTTCTTGTGATCATTTCACGTGAAGTCAATTTAAGGCTTTTTCCCCACTGCACTGTCGCGGTACCGGACCGGAAGCTCCTGTTTCTTTCCCATCAGTCCTCAGTTCGGTACTGAAAATCAGACTGGAACAGGAAAGGTGATGGTGTTTAAGTTCTCTCATGTCGTGTGTGTGTGTGTGTGTGTGTGATTCAGGTTAATATCAGCTCCAGCCTCGACTCCACACTGTTTACCTTCTGAGTCTCTGATTGACGCTCATCGGCGTGACGCTTCCCAGACGAGGACCGGTCCCTCAGCGCCGCTCACCGGTTGTTCTGTGATGTCACGGCGTTGAACCGAGCTGACGGCGTGCTTCCGTTTCTCCACCGCAGTGTGAGGAACTCTTCGCTCGGCGGTTGTGATGCTCAGCGCACGCGCCGTCAGTCCTTTATGATTCCGCTTTCATGGTAAGTCACGCAGCTTCACTGCCGTGCGGAGAGCAGGAGTATCTGTGTCGAGTTTTATTGTTATAAATTGTGTGTGCGTGTGTTTGTTTGTGTGTGTGTGTGNTGTGTGTGCGTGTGTGTGTCCTCAGGTCTAGTCCCATGATGCCGCAGTGCTGTGGCTCCTGACTCTTGAGGGCTGATGAGTGTTTGGGAGCGATGGAGCGCTGCAAGCACGTGGTCCGTCTCCGTTTGGGACAAGACCACTCCATCCTGAACCCTCAGAAATGGCGCTGCGTGGACTGCAGCACCACCGAGTCCGTGTGGGCGTGTCTCAAATGCTCGCACGTGGCTTGCGGCCGCTACATCGACGAGCATTCGCTGCGGCACTACCGCGAGACTCAGCACCCGCTCGCCATGGAGGTGCGCGAGCTGGACGTGTTCTGCTTCGCGTGCGGCGATTACGTCCTGAACGACAACGCCGAGGGTGACCTGAAGCTCCTGCGGGGCGCGCTGTCCACCGTCCGGGACGCCGGGCGCCGCTCCATGCGTTCTGCGTCCTCGTCGCTGTCATCGCACTCGGTGAGCGGCGAGGGGGCGGGGCTCGTGCAGGTCGCGCTGAGGCACCGGCGGCGTGTGCTGCTAGCGACCGCTTTCCGGCACTGGAGGACGCGCCAACGAGAGGAGCAGAAAAAACTGGAACAGGAGAAGGAGGAGATTCGGAGGCAACGTAAGGAAATGAAGAAGAGGATCATGGGAGATGACGGTAATGCGCCGCCGAGGAAAAGCGCACGCCTCCTGACGCAGGCGCCGCGGCCACTCATAGCGCTGATTCCAAGAAAATTCCGTGACCCGCCCGAAAAAGCGCCACTTCCCGGCAAGACTTTGTCGAGGAATCCCAGAAAGGCGCTCCGCACTGTGGCGGAAAAGCGGGCCACGTCGTCTTTTCTGTTAGCGCGGCGCAGGCGGTTAGCGCCGGGCGTCACGGGACTGCGTAACCTCGGCAACACGTGCTACATGAACTCGATCCTACAGGTGCTGAGCCACTTGCGTAAGTTCAGGGAGTGTTTCCTCGCGCTGGATCTGTGTGAGACGGAGCAGCTGCTGCTCGCCAAAACGCAAGGCGTGATGGGAGGAGAGAAACTGGTGCAGCCCAAAGACCCTCGCGCTTCATCGTTATCCGGCCAGCAGGTTGTTTTTATTTTATTTTTTTAAACTCTAAATGTTTAGATTTATTTATCACAGGATATGAGGCACGGCGTTAATGAAGAGCGGCGTGTTGAATGAACCGTGTTGTTGTTGTTGTTGTTGTTGTTGTTGTGGTGGTGGTTGTTGTGGTGGTGGTGGTGGTGGTGGTCGCAGGTGTCTCTGTGCCAGGAGCTGCACACTCTGTTCAGGGTGATGTGGTCGGGCCGCTGGACGCTCGTGTCTCCGTTCGCCATGCTGCACTCCGTGTGGAACGTCATCCCGGCGTTCCGCGGCTGCGACCAGCAGGATGCGCAGGAGTTCCTGTGTGAGCTGCTGGATAAGGTGCAGCAGGAGCTCGAGGCTGACGGCGGCTACGGCGCGAAACGGCGACACACGCGCACGCGCATCGTCATCCCCATCACGCAGAGGAAACTCTCCAAGCAGGTGCTCAAAGTCCTCAACACCATCTTCCACGGCCAGCTGCTCAGCCAGGTCAGTGCTGCACGTACATAAAACACACGTGATGCATAAACACACACACACACACACACACACACACACACACACACACACACATATATATATATATATATATATATATATATA
>JAKKZN010000020.1:267789-279183 GCA_033441825.1 Pangasius elongatus | reverse complement strand
TAACACACACTGTCTAATACACTGTCTAACACACACTGTCTAACACACTGTCTAACACACACTGTCTAACACACACTGTCTAATACACAGTGTGTCCGGTGTGAAGCGTCCTTGTGTCAGCTGTAGCCCTCAGTGCTGAGTGGAACTCCTCTCCTCTTCTTTAGCAGCCTCTCCTCTGTCACATGGGCGGAGTCTGATGCTGTAAGACACGTGTATGGAAGCCGGTAAACACACACACGCACGTGAGCTCGACTCCAACTCTGGTTGGAGGAAATTCCAGCTGTGCTCTGGAGGTCCTGCTGCACTGCGCATGTGCGCTATTTTCCACCTTGTGCCCAGACATTCCAAAGCTTCCCTTTCCCACTCTTACTCCATGTCTCCTGTTTATAAAACCTGTGTGGGGGTTTATTAGTGTATAGTAGATCAGCTGTAGCACTGGCTATAACAGCTCTTTGCTTGGTCATGACACTATATGAATGTAATTAGTGTCATTAAAGCCTTTCACTTTATGTACGGTACATTCTGTACTGTGCTAGCACGAGGGCGAGGATCAACACTGTAGACTCATATCACTGGGCTTTTATTTTAATTTTCACGATAATCAGTCTCTGTGTCCTTCACACCTGCTGCCAACAGACACTCATCCACCAGGTGATGTCTGTGACTGTAGACTCACAGACGTGTCTCCATACTCATTACTCACACACAGCACAACCAGCACACCTTTACACTTTGTACATTATCTGCCTACCTCAGACTCTATACATTTATCTTTACTGTTCTGCTTTTATATTTATTAACTCACTGTCACTTTATTATCTGGACTCTTTATTTCACATGACCCTGTATGCATCTACCTCACTGATAAGTGTGCCTTAGAATATCATGTGTAATGTCTAAAATTGTCTGCTGCTGTGACAAAATTTCCCTCAGGGATCAGTAAAGTACTCTATCTATCTATCTATCTATCTATCTATCTATCTATCTATCTATCTATCATTGTATTTTATTTTGACTTTTTACTTTTTGATGCAATCATAACTGTGACGTTCATATGGTGTACTGTATGTTATGCTAGCTACGTACACTCACCAACAAAAAAGTAACAGTGTGATAAGAAACACCTGAACTAAGATTTTCTCCATTCTATATAAATCATGTATGGCGTTGTAAAGCAGCAACGACCGGCTCAAGTGATTCCTCGGACCAATCTCGTGGCAGATGTGGTCCGACCTTTCTTCAGTTCCCCACTCACAGCTTTAGTTCCTACCTGAAATCAGTTCCCATTTACTGTTTGGAGGGGAAAAATGTCACATTACACTCCACCACAACTGATCGAGTGGTGTGTAAATATCAGATAGGTGTGCTGGGAGTTAGAGGTGGAGAGCTGTAGATCTTAGACATTCTTGATGCAGACCAGAGAGGGCCACAGTACTGCCAAGTGTATCTTCTACCTCACTTACCACACCTGATACAGCTCTTACGCTAATTACTGAGGCCTTCATGGGCTGAATTAAGGGGCAGCTAAGAAAACAGGAGCCACACCTGAAAGCCATTTGAAGAAAATTGATTAAACATCTGAAATACGGTGTAGCTCCATTCATTTCTTGTTTGAAACCTTGCAGATTGAGAAACACTGATTTGTATGAACGTTGTATTTGTCTCATTTTTCAGTGACCGGTTTCTCAGACTGAAGGCTTAGAGATAGCTATTATAAACCAGATTATATCTAATATTTCTAATGTCTAATATTTAATATTTGTGTTATGTTGCAAAAACAATGCATACCTTCATTCAATCAGAACTTTAAAGAGACTCCTTAAATTCTATTAAAGTGAGAGACAGCTATGAGGCCATGATGACCCTGATTATAGAAGAACATAAGAGAATGAACTGATGTGCATTCGGATGATTTGACTGCACATTAATAAGAGGTGAGCAGAAAACTCAGACAATTATTATCGCCATTCTTTATTGGGCCATTGCTCAATGTATCCACATGGCAGAGTTCCAGATTCCCATACACTCCACATTCACAACAGCACTGCATTTTGTGTGTGTGTGTATGTGTGTGTTTGTGTGTGTGTCAGTGAGAAGACAGAGAGTCTCTACTGATCTCGTGCAATTCTGTTACGGGAATCTCTGAGCCACACTGTATGGTTTCTGAAAGAGGAACATAAAAGGTTAAAGCTGGCAAACTAGAACACACACACACACACACACACACACACACACACACACACAGCTATGGGAAAGTTTATAACGTCACCAATCACGTCCGTTTTAGACATGGAAGACAGAATGACAATTTCATGGAATTCCATTACGAATGCAGGCTGATAATAAACTCAAACCATTTTGCACACTGCATTATTTACACTGAGGAACACAGAAACATTACGGCTGGTGTGTATTCAGGGTGTGGACGTGTTAATCAGCAGGTCAACAGGTGTGTGTCAGAAAACAAATGAGTAAGTGTGTAAACGTATTACATCACCGAGTTTCAAGAGCATGCCCTCACATCAATCAACTCAAATACGCTTCAGTAATTTAATAGATGTTCATGCAAATATATTACCTCTTTCTAACAATGACATAAGAAACCCCAGTGTATAAATATAAAATAAATCCTGCCAAAAGTATGTGGACACCTGACCTTCACACCTCTATGAGCTACTATTTTTGCACCATACTGTCAAGATCATGTGGAATTTATAGGAATGTAATGAGCTCTATAAAAGTGGACTTACATAAATTGTTTAACGCTTGCTGTTAATGCTGTTCTCTATAACATCAAGTACCGAAGTCTTGTAATGTTGGCTACTGTCTAATAAATAATTCTGTGCAACAGTCTTCCATGAGTAAAGACCTTGTGGAAACAAGCCTTCAAAAAAACAGAATGAAAAATGTCTACATGTCTATAGCTCAGCTAGCATGGATGCAACCAGTATGAAAAATGTCTATAAAAATTAACGATAAAGAACAGTAAACAGTAATAAACTCAACCACATCAACATCTGTGGTAAACAATTACCTCTAAAGCTGCAATCGTCTTTAGATCACAGAAATGTCTCACTGATAAATGTGCAAATATTTATTTAGGCCATTTGGTGATGTCTTAAAGTCCTGGAGCTGTGAACTGCAAATTTGGTGTAATTACTGGTGTAATTATAAAAATGAATACCGCCTCATTAAAAACCCAGAAGTACAAAGCTGGCACAAAGTTGAATTCGTGGAACAAAAGCTCATTTATTATTTGAATAAATGTGTTTTTTTTTTTTTTCACTTGTTCTTAAAAATGAGGTCAATTAGCTTTTCCCAGAGCAGCAGGTTCCTGAGGATCTGGTGGGGAAGGAGTGAATATAAGCTTCATTAAACACTCATGAGTATCCTCTTCCACATATGTTCTTTACTGTAGGAATATTTTCAAATATTAGCAGTCATTTAAAATAATCTGAATTCATATTCATTGTTTTTTAAATAAACCCATTATCTGACAGAATGGATAATGAGAGTAAAGCCTAACCTAAGCTAACAGCTTAGCAGTGGAATCAGCTGACGTCACTGAATGGCGGGAAATCTGACAGAAGTCTGACAGGCTGGCGCGCGCACGCGCATCTTGCGTAACTTCTCCTCAGCGCGGGAGAACCCTGAAAACTTCCACGCGAGTCTTCGTTCTCTGACGTCACGTGCCGCTGAGTAATGTCCTGCTAGACAGAAAGAAAAAAAGCGCGCGAAATGTTTCACCGACGCGATGAGCAACACATGACAGAGTCACGTGGAGCGCGTGCTTAAGCCGAAAGAGAAAAAAAGGCATCACCACCTGATTGGACAGCGCGAGGGAGTGGGCGTGGCTTCAGTGTATAGAGAAAGATCAGGTCCTCTGAGAGCAGCAGGAAAACACTAACACTTTAAACTTATTATAATAAACACACACTACAGTGCTTCTTTAACATACAACACACTACAAACACTCATTAAAATTAAAATTAGTGACGGCGCTGAAAGTTATATAAATAACCAAATCTGAGCAACAGGACAGAAGAGCTTTATTAACACCACACACACACACACACACACACACACACACACACACACACACACACAAATTAGTGACGGCACGTAAAGTTAACATATAAATAACCAAATTTGAAACAGGACAGAAGAGCTTTATTAACCACACACATACAAGTACACACACTTTAAATTAAATATTATTATTACTACTACAACTCCACCATAGCTTTATTGGTGAGACCCAGAGCCAGACTCAGATTTTTGTAAAGTTCTTTAAATTACAAACCTTGGATTATTTTAAAGGCAAGGCTGGGAAGTTGTGTCCACACACACACAATCCTGTGTGTCTAAGTGCGTCCTCTGCTGGTAAAAGGAGGAATCATATAGAAAGCTGCGACACCGCGCCTCACGCAGGCCGGATAAACATCAGCACATCACTGCCTTTCAGCTCCACACCCACCCACACCCACACCCACACACGTTTATCCCGAGTCGCATCACTACACTGCTCAGTGTCACTGTAGATACTGTCCGATTATTACTGGTAGCAAAATGGCTCCTTTCTTCCTCTCCTCCTCGCACCATAGGCTCTACAGTTCATTTATACATCCTGAGGCAGGGCCATACCCGTGTTACAGGATATTGTGTGATGAGAAACATTAGTGTTTGATAAACAGATTGTGTACACACACACACATGATAACATTCCTTTAAAAACAAATAAAAACAAAGGTGAAAAGTCACTCAAACCAGTTTTTTTTTTTTTTTAATTTTAGATGAACATCATTATAAACGGTACAAACACTACAGAGGGGGAACAGGAAAAAAAAAGGGGGGAAAAAAACATTTCTTCATAGTGCCGTACAGTTTCCCATCTCAAGCTCACGACGAATTCAGAGAGGATTCCTAACGCCATTAAACAAAAACCAACAAAAAAAAGTTCACTTCACATCTCCTGCTGAAAACACGTGCAGGAGGAACTGCTCGTTACATTCACATGACCATGCAGGACCGAGGAGGGAAAGAGATATAAACCCAAACGATTTTAAAAATGATAGGCGATGGAATGGTGACGGCTGAGAAATGGAGCTCTGCATCTCTCTCTCTCTCTCACACACACACACACACACGTGAGAAACATAACCGCTCTAAAACATCTCTTTATAAAATAAGGAAAATAAAGAAAAGGCTAATGAAGCAGGGTGTCCGAGTCAGAGTCCATAACGCTGGAGTTTAAAAGACAATGATCTTTACACGAGACGTCCATAATCAAGGATCTCAGCTTTGTCTCACTTCCTGTCATTCGACCGAGAGCGACTGTGAAAGAGGGGAAAAGAGGGAAGAAGGGTTAACCAAGGTTGTAAAAAAAAAAAAAAAAAATCTCCAAATTACAGACCGAGTTGTGCATCACTTAATTTCTGCAAAACAATCAGGAATAATCACACACACACACACACACACTTGAACAACTCAGTTTCTGCCATTAGAATAAACAACAACTAATGAACAAGTGTGTACCTTCTGGATCTGGAGAAGGAGCGAGACGGTTTGTGGTTCCTGTCACGAGACAGAGATCTCTCCCTTCTGCGGTCACGCGAAAGAGATCTACACACACACACACACACGTTAGGAATGCAGACTTCACGTCTCCAAGAGCACTTTCACACTATGAGCCCCTATCAGCTGGAAGTTGATTCTTTGATTTCTACAAATGTTCAAATATCAAATCTACACGTAACGCTACAGTAATCTCCCATTAACTGACCACTAATTAATCCCAGATAAGAACATAACGTGTGTGTGTGTGTGTGTGTGTATACCTGCTGCGGCTGCGGCTGAAGCTCCTCCTGCGGGGAGATCTGAGGAGGACAGAAGGGGCAACAAGCGGAGACAGAGTGAGACTCAGGGGACAAAACAGAATTAACAACAGCCCTACAGCCCTCACCCTGCTACTGAACTGCCCCTTAACTCACCTTCACACACCTGGAGCAGGAAATCAGGCTTGTACAAAAAGTAATTTAAACATCTGTGTAAATGAGCATGAAATTAATCTGCGTCTGGACATAAAGCCAATGAGTGATGTTGAATGGTTAACAAAATGGATTCTGTATACGGCTAATAACGCTAACGCTATTAACGCAATATTAACACACTTACAGCTGAGAAACCCCGTTATTCAGCACAAAGGAAAAAAAGAAATAGAAAAAACAGAAAGATGGACCATAATGCAATGTAAGAAGGCACAGAGCACTGGACCCCGATGCTCAAAGGAGAAAGTTACACTTATGTTTGGGAGTTTAAATGGAGAAAGCTCGGCGTTTAAGCCTTTATAACGACAGACGAGCCGTCTCCCTTTAAACTGCACGTCATACCAACCCTTTTATTGTCAATCAAAGTAAAAGGAGCCTTTTAAAAGGAAAAAAGAGGAAACCTGAATTTCTCTTCATTCTTTACAACTGTATTCAGCATCAAACTGTATGAAGCAGGAAAAACTTACTAGTCTTTTGGTTTTCAACAAGCTAGAAATGGCGAAGGGGAGGCAGACTGGCGGCCGTGAAAGTGGCTGCAGCGGATTTTTCCTGCTTTAATTGTTGCTGCTGCTTTGTAGTGTAGACTTTTGGGAACGTAAAACACGCTGATTGCTGATTGGTCGGGAATGTGAGGTGGGCCGCTGCTGATTGGGTGTTAAGGTTGGAGGAGGAGGAGGAAGAGGAGGAGGAGTAGGAGGAGCTGAGAGCTGCATGCTCAGGAGCCAATGGGCTGGTTGCGACCTGACGATTGGGCCCGTGCCTGAGGTCATGTGACACGAAACCGAGCCAGCTGACTGGGGCACGCTGGTCACATGATGCTGAAAGAGGGTTTAGTTGACTGACTCAGAGGTTGCTGAGAAGGAGGCATGGTGGTGGACTCTGCAACGGGGGTTCATTTTTATTAATATAGAGATGATAAAGAAAAAAAAATCCTTTATTAAATAAAAACAAAAGATTGGCATTTCAAGCATCACTACACCTAACTGAGAGAAATTTTCAGCACTCACGGCTTTAAAATGGAAAACAAACCAAAACAAAAAAGCCTAGTGTTAAATCTGCTACAGAAATGAATGCATTATTAAATTAGAGGTGCTATTACTCAAAGACCATTAAAGCTGTAAACACACCCAGCCTCAAGCATTTCATTTACACACACCTCTGCGTCCATGCTAACTGAGCTAACACCCTGGATTTAATAATGAGCAACCAAATGGCAAGTGAAGATGAGAAACTGACATGAATCTGAACCAGAGAGTCCCAGGTGAACTAAACTGGTTTAAAGTGCAGAAAGATCAGGAAGTTCTCAGACACAGCAGGTGCTTTAACAGCTCAGGTGTTATACTGAGGGGGGAATAGGGGTTAAAAAAAAAGATCCATTAGCCATCTCTGATATTGTTAACACAAGTGGCACACGAGTGTGGAGGGGCGGGGCTACCTGCGCCTGGGAGGCGGGCTTCGGCGGCGGTAATCGTCACGCGGGCGTCTGCTCCAGGATGGTGGTGGTCCTCGGTTACGGGATCGTTTCTCCCCATTGGATAGCTCGACCCTCACACGGCAACCGCACAGAGTCCTGAAACACACCACAAACACACAATGAATAAGAGCTCATAACAAAATCACTTGCATTCAATCAGGACAACATCCATCACATGAGCAGAGCTGCAGAGCTCCTGCAGCCCCGCTACCTCAGGCAGCACGGCCAACTGCTTACCTACTGACTCAGAGACAGATGGTTTCTGCCACACACACCACAGAATACTGAGTGGTGGCTAGTTTACATCCCGATACAGAAACTGCACCGTTTCTCCTTTTCCTCCACCGATACTCAACCACAGAGTCGTTCCCTGACAGAAACCTGACTCTACACACTTGAGTTTCAAGTCGTGCAGATTAATGATAGTCACACTTAAACACCTGCAGTGTGTATGTGAGGAGCATTAAACATAAAGCGTAACCGTAACCGCCTAAACAACACGTCAGCTCGTGTTAGGGTGAGGATATCAACACTAAAACTGGGCGGCTGGTGTTTGGCCTCACCTGCCCAGCCTGGTGCTCTGTGTGTGTGTTGGGGAACGGGATGGGACGTGGCAGCGCGGGGACCGGGGTTTAACCCAACAGTTCAGGTGCTGTCTGTGCGGAGCCTTTACCTGCCGTCCAGCTCTCTCACGGCGTCCGTGGCATCCCTCGGGTCCTCAAACTCGACGAAGGCGAAGCCGGGGGGATTCCTGGCCACCCAGACGCTGCGCAAAGGCCCGTAATAACCGAAGGCTCTCTCCAGCTCCGATTTATTCCCATTGTTCCCCAGATTCCCTACGTACACCTTACAATCCAACGGGCAGTCGCGATGCATGATGGGATCTGGAAACTAAAAGCAGAAAGAAAGAGAGGGAAAAAATACCGGGGTTCACGAACAAGGTGTTAGTGTGCTTTCAACTGATTACTTTCTTGCTAAAAATCACACACACTTGTTTACAGTGTGTGTAATTAACACATTTACATTAACACAAGTAAACAAAGCACAGGCTTGTTTATTAACCCTTTACAAGCTACAAGGTATTTTTCCTACAGCAAAAAAACTAATTAAAATTAGATGTCCTAGTTCAAATGAAACCCTGCAGTGTGTGTGTATACACACATTATATAAAGAGAATTTAAAGACAGCCTTAAAAAAACCTTATGGTTATTTACGCACTTGCGAACTAGCTAGCTAGGCGAACACCCCGCCTTTGTTAGAGACTCAAAATGGCGCAGGACGCCGTCTTCATCATCTTACATGGCCTTATAAATCTTTAAAAAAGAAAATTTGACCTTTTAAAGCACGAGTTTAAGTACATTCGACCAAATAAACATCCACAGAATTTTAAATGGCAAAATAAAATACTTCACTCGTCACCTGAGCGACGCCATTTTATCAGGTTAGCCATCAGGATAGCGATGTAGCTAATTTAGCTCAGATTTCTAAAGACCCAGTAGCGCTAACTAAACTACATAATATAAAGACATCATGCTTAAGTAAAAAACATTTAGCAGGACATAACTTATGCATTTACAAAGTAACATTAGCGATTAAAAATACTTACAGTATTTTAATTTGTAGTTTCTCTTTCGACGTCGCTATTTTTTTCCTGACCGCGCGCTTGAACTCTTCTTCTGCAAAATGGCGCTGCTGTGAAATGCCTTCTCGTGTCGTCCTGACGCAGCGTGCGTGCTCACGTAATGGGCGGAGCTAAGGTCTCTGATTGTGCGTACATACGTAAGAGGCGGGACTGGAGACGTGCTGTGGATTCTGATTGGTTAACTAAAGCTGGCGTTGTTCTGCCTGCTGTTCAACGCATAGGAAAAGATTTTAGTTGAGCATTTGTTTAAATCCAGGTAGCAACTGAATACATACTTCAAAGTATAGAATGTAGGATTTATTGCTCAGTCTTTAGTCAGATACTTCTATAATTATAGCTTTGCCCTGTTTTTAGACTCTTTGTGTAACAGCTAGAATTAACTCAAGTTTAATTAACTAATATATGCCAATTAGAACAATGCCCGGTTCCTCAGGGGCATGCTCTCGTTCTGACAGTAGCATATATTTTAGTTTTAATTTTATTATTGTTATTATTGTGTGTGTGTGTGTGTGTGTGTGTCATTTTTGTCACACAACCTTAAGTTTTGTTGCCCGGCACAGTCAGTAGTCTGTGTTGTTATTTTAAGTTACTCATCTCAGGTACACTCAAGGCTTTACTCATGAAGTGGTTTCATTCAGCAGGTTTCATCCATACTTCATTCCTTCACTCTAGACTGCCAGGAGAACTGGATTACTTGGCACTGGTGGAAGGAGGTTTCCCACGAATACATTACACTCTATTACACCTGAAATGGCTTTGAAATTCTACAGTGATTATGGTAATCTATCTCTCTTTTTCCTCTGAACTCCACGAGTTTCATCCAGATGCTTTTATAATTAAGAAACAGGGGAAATGGATTACACTGCCACGTTTGGAAATTAGTTTCCCCGATATATTCCAACTAGTGTACGAGTAAAATAGTACAGCAGCGCTAGTGCTGTGTGCATGTTTAATCAACTCAACTATTCCTCACACTTCACCCACAGAGCGTTCGTTTCCCCTGAGAGCACACGGGAACAGATTTACCTGGAGGCCTGAGAAAAGCGGCTCCCCTCTGTGTAGAGACTGATCTATAGATGAAACTTGCTATAAATAATGAAGACACTTAAATACATCACCAGCATCACTGTAGTGCGTTATAAATCGTCACACTGTAGTATACAGCGGGAACCACTTTTCTCAGGCCTCCAGGGAAATCTGTTCCCGTGTGCTCTCAGGGAAACGAATGCTCTGTGGGTGAAGAGCAAAACTGGTGCAAAAAATAAAAAAAACATCCTTAAAATAAATGATCTCAGTTTAGAATAAATGCAACCTGTTTATTTAATGTCCAATCTGACCTTTATCTTTATCTCCCCTCAAAGTTGTCTTATTCTCTGTAATGAACAGAAAACTAAAAGATTTTTATGCCTCATATCTCTTCAGCCGTTGCAGTCACTCCATGTGGCACATTAAAGGACAGGACAAAGCTGTATTTGCAGAATATTTGATTTGTGAAGAATTTATGAGACACACAATGATGTCAGGTGTATAGGTTTCATGTCCCTACAGGTCTATAGCACAGGGTCCCAGCCCTGATCCTGGAGAACCCTCTATTCTCTCCTGCACAGTTTAGTGTTTTCCTGCTAACACACACACGATTCAACTAATCAGTTCATGAACAGATCTCCAGGAGCAGAGGTGGGAACCAGTGCACTGCAACATGCCCATTCGTTCTGGATGAAGTGCACAGGAGTAATAAAGAGAGAGGTGGCTGTATGCTGTGCAACACTTTATTTCACCTTAAAAAAGAAACACTTAAAGTAGAAAGTTTTTCATGGTTCACAGTTTCCACAGACGATCAGTTATCACTGAAATGATGACCAGCTGCAGCTGACTGGGTGGAGATTAGTCCATCGGCAGGAGACACTAATTAACAATAATAGAAATGTTAATGAACTATTATATAGTAATAATAATATATATTATTATTTATATCGTATTTATTAAATGGAGCCCCTACTAATTGGAATGATTTGTGGGAAATCTGCTCAGACATGACATTTAATGACCAAAACATTCAGTTAATGCCACTCCTAGATTTCTGTCTCCATTAATTTAAGCCTCAGAGTTTAGTGCATTTATCCGAAGAGAAAAGAGTGACATGTGTGAATGTGTGTGAGAGAGAGAGTGTGTGTGTGTGTGTGTGTGTGTGTGTGTGTGTGTGTGTGTGTGTGTGTGTGTGTGTGTGTGTG
>JAKKZN010000020.1:266352-267689 GCA_033441825.1 Pangasius elongatus | reverse complement strand
TAGAAAATATTTTGCACCTTCAAATGTCAGATACATTGGAGCAGAAAACTCCAGTATATTGAAAGCATCTTCTGAAACGGTAATATTTAATCCATTCATTCTTAATTTATGCAAGGTATGCAAAATAACACATTAAACATGCTAAAAACATTAAAATATTAGCACATGAAACATATTTAAATATTAAACAAATGAAAAACAATTAAAAAAAATATATGAAATACAACTGACCATGTTGAAATATATAAATATTAAACATATTATATAAAAATTAAAATATGAAACATTAAAATTTCCTCCATTTAACACTCAATGATAAATGTATTATTATTATTATTATTATTATTATTATTATATAAGTTTTTATTGTTATTGTTATTATTATTATTAATAATAAAAATTGTTAGCCCCGCCTCCCTTCGCGCGTGACTGATACTGAATCGGACCAATCAGCGCAGGAAGGGGGCGGGGTCTCGGTTGCCCGTGGATACAGCAGGGGGAGCTGGAAGCTGTAGAGCGCAGAGGCAGCGCGCAGGAGCTGGACGCTTCCCGGTGCGGCGGCTCTGTGAGGCGGATGGATGAAGCGGAATCTCCGGGACATTCTCCACCTCCGGCTCCTCCATTAACACACCACTAACTCACCATTAACACACTTCCGGTGATGTGGAGCGCTTAGCTGAGCCTCAGAGCTGCTTCTTGTGTGTGTGTTGTGTGTGTGTGTGAGTGAGTGTGTGTTTTCTTTCCTGAGGCTTGGTGTGTGTGTGTGTGAGTGTGTGTGAGTGTGTGTGTGTGTGTAACGCGCTGCTCACACAGCGCACCCGCGGACAGGACAGAGATTCTAAGTAATTAAATAAAGAAAAGAATAATAACACTAAAGATGGATAATGAAAAGTATCTGCCGGAGCTGCTGGCTGAGAAGGATTCCCTCGACCCGTCTTTCCAACACTCCACACGCCTGCTAGAGCAAGGTAAGCTCCCTGACTCCCACAGCTATCTGTCCATCTCTCTGTCTCTCTCTNTCTGTCTCTCTGTTTGTCTCTCTGTCTATCTGTCCATCTCTCTGTCTCTCTGTCTGTCTCTCTGTCTGACTCTTTCTCTCTCTCTCTGTCTCTCTCTTACTCACTCTCACTATCACTCTATCACTCTATCAGGCTGTCTCTCTCTGTTCTCTCTCCCTCTCTCTCTCACTGTCTCTCTCTCTCTTACCCTCACTCACTCTCACTCTATCACTCTATCAAGCTGTCTCTCTCTGTCTCTCTCTCTCTCTTACCCTCACTCACTCTCACTCTATCACTCTATCAAGCTGTCTCTCTCTGTCTCTCTCCCTCTATCTCTCT
>JAKKZN010000020.1:253852-261352 GCA_033441825.1 Pangasius elongatus | reverse complement strand
GTAAATATGACGCCACGCTGCTGAACCTGGACTGCTGTAACATGGACGGCCAGGTGCTGTGCTCGCTCAGCAGGGACGCCATGATGGCCACCTTCGGGCCGCAGCTCGGGGAGACGCTGCACCAGAACCTCGAGAACCTCAAACACAAACACGGTGAGGATCACGAGCACACGCTGCACTCACACACGTATTTATAAACATCACACACATTCACACACAGAGAAGAGCCTGGAGAGCTTCACGGTGAGGGGCGGGGTCAGGGTCAGGGTGAGGGGCGGAGTCATCGGGATGGGTGGGCTCTCATTAGACTTGAGTGAAAACACTGACGGTGAGAATTCTACTTCCTGTTTCCGTCTCCAGTTGAGGACATCACACAGAACTGCATGCTGAACGAGACGTACGAGCTGCTGAGCAGCTTCCTGTTGGACCTCCCACAATCACCGTTCAACGACGGTCCCACACTCGACAGCGTGATCGTCCAGAGCGTTCCCACAGGTGAGACACACACACTCACACACTCACACTCACACACACAGAGAATGGGACGGATGGTGAACAGTACAGTCATGTAGAGTGTGTGTGTATCTTCACTGTGTAGGTAACAAAGAGAGTGACTTCAGCTACTACAACGAGTATAAAACACAGCTAACTCCAGGAAGTGACAACGGCTACGAGTCGTACTCAGAGAGTCTGCAGAGCTCCATCACAGGTCAGAGCTGATCCTCTCACAATCCTCTAACAACCTCCTCCAAACTGTCGGCTTACACACACACACACCCGTCTCGCTCATTACTCTTAATATTCACTGCTACAATGATTAAAGTGTGAGTTTTCTCCGGAGTATAACGTCATGTTCTGTCTCTCTGCAGGAGGTTTCTTGAACCCGAGTTCTCCAGAATCCGCTGGAAGTGATTCAGATCATGAATACACAGAGACGCACTACACTTACTCACCAAGTAAGCTTTAATCATAAACATTATTACATTAACATTAATGAATACAGTAATCAAGCGCCTGGCTCGACAGTGGCTCTCGGGACAGAACCATCGAGTGATCGGTGTGTGAAACACCGGGTGTGGTGCTGTTATGGAAAATAATCAACGGCACAGTGCCGTGATGAAACGGAGTTATTTTCCTTTAACAGCACGTCCCCAAGTGCTTTATTCCTCTTATACCACAGCAAATGATCAACGATAATAATTAATGAATGTCAAAGCTTTTATCCGTTTATAATTACACTTAATGTGAGACAAGTTAGTTCTCACGTACGTTATAGCAGCTATAAAGATAGAAAAAAAACGCAGCTTGTTACGCACGTTAGCGAGAAACCGCAAAGAAGCGTAAACTCCTCTGTCCTGAAGACGTGGGAAAACTTCAGGTTACAGCTTCACCTCCGACTGTTACAGAGTGCTGACACTGGAGACTCCTTCCATCAGTATGGAATATGGAATCCCCTCTATAAACGATAACGCATTAGAAGGAGCGCATTAATATTAATGTTATATTTGTCTTTTTTATAAAATAACGGTGCATGTGTGTATTTTCTTGATGTCGTGTTTAACGTGTGTGTTGGATGTGATTTCTCTCAGAGAGCTTCATTAAACAGGAGCCTGTGGAGAAGAAGAGACGAGGTCGACCTCCTAAACTGGGCCGCGGCTCCGAGCACTTCGTAGAGAACAAAAAGAACAAACATGGTGAGTGAGCACTGAGTCACTGGGACTGTGTTTGCTAAGTAGTGCGCACTACAGGAGGGTTAACCGACTTCCTGTTCTGACCCGACAGCTCCGCGCGGTACACACCTGTGGGAGTTCATCCGCGACATTCTGATCCACCCGGAGAAGAACCAGGGCCTGATGAAGTGGGAGGATCGCAGAGACGGCGTCTTTAAGTTCCTGAAGTCGGAGGCCGTGGCTCAGCTGTGGGGTCAGAAGAAGAAAAACACCAGCATGACTTACGAGAAACTGAGCCGAGCAATGAGGTGAGACTCCACCCACAAATAACTGCTCGTAATGAACATAAATTATCATCCGTTAATTCTAATTATCCTGAAGTCACAAAAGGATATCACAGATGGGTGTGAAATTAAATGTAATAATAGAATATTATCTATAAAACACATGCTTGCGATATTAGAAGGCTAACATACAGCACGCTCCCAGTTTAAGTGCTTAAAGCTGTGAGAACGCTGTTGCTAGGCAACAGGGAAACATGGTCATCTAGCTAAAGCTGTTAAGTCTTTTACAGAGACGTGAAATGAGAAACATCAGGAACATTAACAGTTACCTCAGAAGTGTTGACAGATTACTTAAAGAACAAATTACACTTAGCATCACCTGCTAACACAGCTAACGTGGTAGCATGATAGATGAAGAAACATCGCTACGTGTTTTTTGCGTCATCGTTCTCCAGCCAATCAGAACGCAGTGAGGAACGTGCTCTAATCTGGACGGTGTTTTCTGCAGGTATTACTACAAGAGAGAAATTCTGGAGCGAGTGGATGGACGGAGACTCGTTTACAAGTTCGGGAAGAACTCGAGCGGGTGGAAGTTGGAGGAGCTGGGAATGTGAGGAGGAACGTGAGGAGGAACGTGAGGAGGAATGTGAGGAGGAACGTGAGGAGGAACGTGAGGAGGAACGTGAGGGGAACATGGAAGGTGTCTTGAGTAAAGACATCATGAAGGACTTTACTGTAGAGACGCCTTGTTAGCGTGAAGGCTGGTTTTGTAGCTGAACTCCCCGCCCTGAGGGAGGAGCGTAACAGAGACGCTGTAAGCCTGTACTGGCTAAAGTAGGTTTTATGAACCGATAATAACGTCGTGTTGTAATTCATGTTGCATTTTATTTTTTTGAAAAAAGAAAATTTGACACTTCTTTTGTCCAATGGACACGCAGGCGTGACCATCACATGACCTCGTGTGGTTATGTTGGGGCTTTTGATGAAGGTTATAGAGATTTGTTATTTTTTATTTTTTTACTCCAAGGCCGTGTTTCAGTGCTGTTTTTAACACACACTCATCCACTTCCCCTCTTTATTTCCACAAATTATTCAGAAGACATTAAGAACAACTGAGTTTTACTTTGCTTTCATTTTACTTTACTAACTAAAAACATTACAGTCCAGTACTAAAGCCTGTCTGGTTCTAGGGAGGTTCTGGTTCCTATTAAACACCATCAGAACCCAAGAAGAACTTTTTGTCATAAGTAGATGATGGAAATCAGGAACCATTAGGAACCTCACATTCCATTAAACTACAGACCATTACAGTCCACCAGGAACACATTAGATCCCATCAGGAACCATTAAAATCGCCTCGTTATTTTAAATGGATTGTTGTAAAGAAATTGCGAGTGTAGTGCAGGCGAGAAACGTGTCGAGGTTTTCGAGGAACGGTGCGAGGCTGCTTTAGGAACCGTACTGAAACACAGCGAACGAACATTTATACATTTTTAAACATTTTCAGGTCTTGTGTCTGCTGGAAAATAAGTGTCAAAGCGTCAAACTGTTAATGTACAGTTTTCCATTTTTAAATCAATTTTTTTTTGTTGTTGTTTAAATGTAGAATTCAATTCAATTCAATTTTATTTGAATAGCGCTTTTAACAATGGACACTGTCACAAACAGAACAAAGTGAAGAGATAAAAATCTCAATTAATTATTTTACTGCCACATGAAGTTTCTACAGAACATCATCACATCACCCTTATTATTATTATTATTATTATTATTATTATTATTATTATTATTATTATTGTGTTTATTCTCTTTAATACAGTTCGATAACAAATCAGGTGACAATCACGATGAATGTGTGTGTGTGTGTGTGTGTGTGTGTGTGTGTGTGTGTTCGGGGTGAGGGCTTGTTCTGTTCAGATGGTGTGTGTTTTAATCACACACGCTGTCTCCTGTATGAGACGTATTTCTCAGAATTATATCACAGAAGCGATATTCACTATTGCGTATGACACATTGTTCGTATTTTATATCAGAAATTTTTTAAAATAAAGTTTATGAAATGAAAATCATCTGTGTGTGTGTGTGTGTGTGTGTGTGTGTGTGTGTGTGTGTGTGTGTGTGTGAGCGAGTGTGTGAACATCAGTGCAGTGTCATACAGGTGAGGCCGTTTACCCACAATGCACTGCTCTGAGTGAAACAGTATTAACTCCAGATGGTCTCTCAGCTGTGTGTGTGAACCGCAGTGTGTAAACACACACACACACACACACACACACCATGGACTCAACCATGCAGTCAGTGTTGTGTGTAAAGTGTGTATGTGTAGTTTGGATAAAGAGACAGAGTGCTGATTGGCTGATTATCTGATGATCTGATTGGCTGATGCTTTTCTGAGGCTCCTCCTCTTCACAACATCCACATTTTATTTTAGTGACTTTATATTTAAATCGTATAATGTGAATAAAAGATTTTAAATCCCAAAGGCAGCCACAGATCACTGTACTCTTCACTTCCTGTTTCAAGTGTCGCTAACTGATGGAGGCGACTGCACGTTACACGTTTCCATAGTAACAGCTCGTTCACAGGGACGTGTACAGCGACGCTCCACTGATAATAAACAGATTTTTTAAATTGTTGATACTGTTGAGGAGACGTTTATGTAACATTTATGTAAGGAGTCTCCAGTGTCAACACTTTGTAACAGTCAAACGACATCGAGACAATACACACACACACACACTGTTATTTTATTTAAAAAAAGACAAATATAACATTTATATTAATGCGTTTGCTCTAATGCATTATCGTTTCTATAGTAACAGCTCGTTCACAGGGACTCGTACAGAGAATGCTCCGCATAAACGACTAAAACTAATCATCGATACGGTGACATTTTCTATAAGGAGACGTTTATGTAACATTTATGGAAGGAGTCTCCAGCGTCAGAGGTGAAGCTGTAACTTGAAGTTTTCCGACGTCTTCAGGACAGAGGAGTTTACGCATCTTTGCGGTTTCTCGCTAACATGCGGAACAAGCTGCGTTTATTTGTCTTATTAACTTGAAGAGAGAGAATAGAGAGAGGCTGGTGGGGGAACGAGTGTTTATAGCTGCTTTAACGTAAGCGACAACACTAACGTTTCATGAATATTAAAAGTAACTATAAAGAGATAAAAAGTATGATTAATAAATTGCTGTGGTAGGAGAGGAATAAAACACTGTGTGTGGGGCTGTTATGGGAAAATAATCAACTTCAGGGCTGTAACAGTAACACCGCTAATTTATTACGTTCATAAAGGACATTGCTGATAAACATTTGGTTCTTGTGTGAATGAACCTGCAGTGGCTCCGTGTGACTGTCTCAGCGTTGTCTCAGCGTTGTCTCAGCGTTGTCTCAGCACTGTCTCAGCACTGTCTCAGTGTTGTCTCAGCACTGTCTCAGTGTTGTCTCAGTGTTGTCTCAGCACTGTCTCAGCGTTGTCTCAGCGTTGTCTCAGCACTGTCTCAGCGTTGTCTCAGCATTGTCTCAGTGTTGTCTCAGCGTTGTCTCAGCGTTGTCTCAGCACTGTCTCAGCGTTGGCTCAGCGTTGTCTCAGTGTTGTCTCAGCGTTGTCTCAGCGTTGTCTCAGCACTGTCTCAGCATTGTCTCAGTGTTGTCTCAGCGTTGTCTCAGCGTTGTCTCAGCACTGTCTCAGCGTTGGCTCAGCGTTGTCTCAGTGTTGTCTCAGCGTTGTCTCAGCGTTGTCTCAGCACTGTCTCAGCGTTGGCTCAGCTCACCTGCTGCGTTAACGTGAACGTTCACAATAAACAAACAAACAGCAGATTTATTAGAAAACTAAGAAGTAGAGCTAACGCTAGAATATGTTTTACGCTCTGCGGGTTTGGAGTGGAGCTTGTGCTCGGGGTTTGAGTTCTCGCCGGAGCTCAGCGCACACTGCTGTTGTGTTACACTGTGGTTTGCGTTAAACATTAACCGCGTGCTTTGCGAGTGCTGTGTAGTCCATCAGTGCTGGAGCGAACAGATTTTAACGTGAAGTGTGGAACTGATAATTACACAAATGTTAAAAAGACCAGAATGAACTCACTACATGTTATTTACTTATTTATTTGTTTGTTTGTTTGTTTATTGATGTAGTGACACACACACACACGCTGTTTTAGAGCAGTAAAAATGAGGAGGTTTGGATGCAGAAGGTGAAATGTCTGAAATATTTTCACATTGGTAGAGTTATCGTTAGTGTACTCCTTCAGAACCATATGTGTTAGTTATGACAGAGTTTTCTGTCTCACACACACACACACACACACACACACACACACACACACACGCACACACACATAAAGCACCCAGACATTCGACACTGTAAGAGGACAAAGGCCATTCACACCTGTGGTTGAGGCACCGAGAGCACTGTACCTGTTCAGCAGGTGTTTTTGGCACAGGTTCAGGATCGGCTTCAGGCACGTAACTTACTGGAAACTCCGTTAGTGCTGCCAGTAAAGCTGCGCAGGAGGGGCGTGGCCGAGGGCTGTGATTGGCTGAGAGTGATATCAGCTTCTTGTGTTGTTGACACGATATAGTGAACAAGTAACCAGGCCGGTTATTATTCCACTTCATGCTTTCACTTTCCCACCCGCACACTCACAGCCTCAGCACGCCGATCCATATCACGCTCCATAACTCACAAAGTTACCTGACAGAAAAAAATCTCGACCTGCAGGTTCATTTAGTTTAACCGTAAACGTAGCCTTGTTTAACCCGGCTGTAGTCAGCAACCTCAGGCCTTCTGCTTATTTTAAAATCCTGCATCTAGGTTTTTCTTCTGCTCAGATCTGATCATATAAACTGTAGTGTTGAAATCAGAGGCCTGGTTTTCTGATAGCTCTGAGTTAGCAGTTAGCGGTCAAGGCTAAGTGTGTTTACAGTGTAATCTGAAGGAAATGCAGACGTTCCTGACAGTTCTGTCTCGCTCTCACTGCGTCTTCTACAGCTGTGTGTTAGCTAGCTAAACACATTAGCCTCAGGCATTAGCTAGCTTTTGCACAGCATCCACATTTATCAGTTTTCTAGCAACAGTGTTTGCTCAACTTTAACCACATGAACAGTGAGTGTTGGAAGGAAACTCCGGGGTTTTCAGTTGTTTATTCATCGCTCTCATAGCTGACATAGTTTAGGTAACTAAAAGATTACTCAGGACGTACAAATGTTATCAACAATCTCAGCTAATAGGTTTAGTTTATGAGCTGCACAGTCTCACAAATTACAACTCTAATAATTAGTAGAAAAAAATATGAAGATTAAGGTTTAGGTCAGGGGGCGGAGTCAGGGGGCGGAGTCAGGGGGCGCAGTTAATATTTGTAGCTTTTCGCAAATATTATTTACTAAAATAAACACTTAAAACAAAAGAGGAGGCTCTCGTGTTTGTAAATGAAGTGACTCCATGTGGGGTAGCGAGCACTTTGGGAACCACTGTGTTACAGTGTTAAAGGTTCTGTGTAGAACCCAACAGCAACAGCATCGTCCTCTCAGAGAGTGTTAGAACCCAACA
>JAKKZN010000020.1:247886-248925 GCA_033441825.1 Pangasius elongatus | reverse complement strand
AGTGTAAAGTGTGTAGAGTGTGTATAGCGTATAAAGTGTAAAGTGTGTATAGCGTATAAAGTGTAAAGTGTGTATAGCGTATAAAGTGTAAAGTGTGTATAGAGTATAAAGTGTGTAAAGTGTGTATAGAGTATAAAGTGTGTAAAGTGTGTATAGAGTATAAAGTGTAAAGGGTGTAAAGTGTGTATAGAGTATAAAGTGTAAAGTGTGTAAAGTGTGTATAGCATATAAAGTGTAAAGTGTGTAGAGTGTGTAATGAGAGTGAAAAGACACAGAGCTTCAGTTACAGAGTGTGTCAGTGTGTGCTAATAATGTGTAACCTATTGTTAAAAACTGGAACTGTGAGGTGTGTGTGTGTGTGTGTGTGTGTGTGTGTGTGTGTGTGTGTGGAGGTAAGGGGTGTGTCAGAGAAGAATTCAGCGCACCTTCCTGAGAAGAATGAAGTTTAGGTAAAGGGGAAAAGCAGGGAAAATCCCAGCATGCTTATACAAATAAGCGGCCAGTGACATCACGTTAGGGGCGGGGCTGGAAGCGGTGGGCGGGGCTTCATGTACAGCAGCAGTAGACTGAGTCACAGTTCAGGTCTAAAGCTAAAAAATGAACAAACACGCAGTAAAGTTTAACTTTATGAGATCACTGTGTAAATTCCCAGCTATGAGCCGAGGACTGTGTCGTGTTCTTCAGCTTCTGGTTTACTTTATTTCACCGTTTATCAGAAGCTTTTGGTTTAAACTCAGAGGCACTTCGCAGGAACACTTAAGATTTAGGAAAATTCAGAAATACAGGAATGTCCTCGTAACCTGTTCAGGATATAAACATTAAAAAACATTTACAGAAAACACTTTTAATGTGAGTCAACAAAATGTACTATCAATTTTAAAATAGCCTCATCAGCTCCTCCTGCTGGTCTGACAGGAAACTGCAGCGGTCCAACACGCAGAGTTTGTGTGTGTGTGTGTGTGTGTGTGTGTGTGTGTGTGTGTGTGTGTGTGTGTGTGTGTGTGTGTGTGTGTGTGAGGTGTTTTGACACTGAGTTTAA
>JAKKZN010000020.1:232886-242886 GCA_033441825.1 Pangasius elongatus | reverse complement strand
CACCGAGTGGAATTCTATCGATGGCCACCAGATGGCAGTAATAACACGCGGTCTGGTTAAACCAGCGCGACTGCACCGTGCTGAAAGGCGGAGTGTGTGATTCTCCTGATGGCCACCAGATGGCGCTCAGTGCGCGTGTCTCCGCTCTGTGACTGCGCTGGGAGGAGAAAAGCGTTTTTCTCTGAAACGCTCCGAACTTTCTCGGGTTTTTCTCCTCAGTTGCTTTTCTGTCCGTCAGTGTCCACACTTCTCTCTCTCTCCCTCTCTCTCTCCCTCTGTGCGGGTTTGTGTGATTCCCGCAGTACCATGCTGCAGTGTGTGTATCTGCTGGTGCTGTGTGCAGGACTGATGGAGACGCGCCGGATGGAGAACACGGTAAAGACTTCTGTTTCTCACCGCATCATGATTTCACCTGACTGTGCTTTCAGATAGTTTCAACTAAACTAAACTACACTAAATTACACTAAACTACACTACACTACACTAAACTAAACTACACTACACTAAACTACACTACACTAAACTACACTAAATTACACT
This sequence comes from Pangasius elongatus, assembly GCA_033441825.1. Classification (NCBI taxonomy): domain Eukaryota; kingdom Metazoa; phylum Chordata; class Actinopteri; order Siluriformes; family Pangasiidae; genus Pangasius; species Pangasius elongatus. Next base: position 242,346 of record JAKKZN010000020.1, on the reverse strand, counting down.
AAACTACACTACACTAAACTAAAGGTTTAAACACTTCAGCAGAAGTGAAGTAAAATCTGAGCTTCTGTGTTTATAAGAAGTTTTTATTGTTTGTTGTTTTATTTAAAATTTCAGTAAATTTTAATGTACAGAAGTTTTTCTTGCATAAAAGTAGTGAAGATAGTGTACACTAGGCTCCCTAGGTAGTGTTTAAGGGGGATAGTGTACACTAGGCTCCCTAGGTAGTGTTTAAGGGAGATAGTGTACAGTAGGCTCCCTAGGTAGTGTACAAGTTCGTATTAAATTGCTAGCATTAGCCATCATGCTAGTTTGTAAAATTAAATTTTAAATTAAAGTTTATTTTTTATTAAAACATTTGGTGCTGTGTTTTGTTTACAGTGGAGCCCCACGGAGGCGCTGTCACATGACCTCCTCGCTCTCTCCCCCACTGGACTCCTCAGCGCTAGCTCAGCGCTAACACACGGCGCCGGCGTGACGGGCGAGTCGGAGGTCACGCCCCCTGATGGTCAGCGCAGGAGATCGGCCCGCGGCTCTAAAGACGGGAGATCGAAGCAGAAGGCGGAGCATCACGAGCACCGACGCCCGCGGCCCTTAGACCCGGACAGTTATTTCACCACGCCGAGGGTTTTTAACGGCTCTCTGCTGGTGCACAACCCGCTGTACCCGGTGACGGGCGAGTCGTACGGCGCGTACGCCGTGATGCTGTTAGCGCTGGTGGTGTTCGCGGTGGGCGTGGTCGCTAACCTGGCCGTCACGTGCGCCGTGTGGCACAACCACTACCTGCAGAGCGCTCGCAACTGCGTCCTGGCGAGTCTGGCGCTCTGGGACCTCGCCGTGATCTTCTTCTGCCTGCCGGTCGTCATCTTCCACGAGCTCACAAAGAGACGACTGATGGGAGACGTGTCCTGCCGCCTCGTCCCGTTTATAGAGGTCTGTTTTATTGGTACATTAATTTAACATTAGTGCGTCTGCGTAAAAGAGGTAAAGCTCAGTCAGGGAGACAGTGAGTGAGACAGTGAGTCAGTGAGTGAGATAGTGAGTGAGACGGTGAGTCAGTGAGTGAGACGGTGAGTCAGTGAGTGAGACAGTGAGTGAGACGGTGAGTCAGTGAGTGAGACAGTGAGTGAGACAGTGAGTCAGTGAGTGAGACGGTGAGTCAGTAAGTGAGACAGTGAGTGAGACAGTGAGACAGCAAGCGAGTGAGGGAGACAGCAAGTGAGACAGTGAGACAGTGAGTCAGTAAGTGAGTCAGTAAGTGAGACAGTGAGACAGCAAGCGAGTCAGGGAGACAGCAAGTGAGACAGTGAGACAGTGAGTGAGACAGTGAGTCAGTAAGTGAGTCAGTAAGTGAGACAGTGAGTGAGACAGTGAGACAGCAAGTGAGACAGTGAGACAGTGAGAGAGTGAGTAAGACAGTGAGATGGTGAGACAGTGAGTGAGACAATGAGTGAGATGGTGAGACAGTGAGTGAGACAGTAGTGAGACAGTGAGACAGTGAGTGAGACACTGAGTGAGACAGTGAGACCGTGAGTGAGACAGTGAGACAGTGAGTGAGACAGTGAGTGAGACAGTGAGACAGTGAGTGAGACAGTGAGACAGTGATTGAGACAGTAGTGAGACAGTGAGACAGTGAGTGAGACAGTGAGACAGTGAGACAGTGAGTGAGACAGTGAGTGAGACAGTGAGTGAGACAGTGAGACAGTGATTGAGACAGTAGTGAGAGTGAGACAGTGAGTGAGACAGTGAGACAGTGAGTGAGACGGTGAGACAGTGAGTGAGACAGTGAGTGAGACAGTGAGACGGTGAGACAGTGAGTGAGACAGTGAGACAGTGAGTGAGACAGTAGTGAGACAGTGAGTGAGACAGTAGTGAGACAGTAGTGAGACAGTGAGTGAGACAGTAGTGAGACAGTGAGTGAGACAGTGAGTGAGACAGTAGTGAGACAGTAGTGAGACAGTGAGTGAGACAGTAGTGAGACAGTAGTGAGACAGTAGTGAGACTGGAGCGTAACCCTGCAGGATGAAGACGCTGTGTGAGAGCAGCTTCTGTGAGAAACGGCTGATGTTCTAATGAGAAACTAATTAAACAGAATGAAGCCTGTGAGTCTCGGCTTTAAATAAAATCCCGAGTTTCAATTCATGTGCAAATCCAGTTCTCTCCTAATTAGTCTGAGAGAGAGTGTGTGTGCGTGTGTTTGTGTGTGTGTGTGTGTGTGTGTGTGCGTGTGTGTGTCTGTGTGTGTGTGTGTGTGTGTGTGTGTGTGGCTAATTGGGGTTAGCAGTGTGTTAAATGGAGATGTAGGTCAGTGGGTCTGAAGCAGGAGTGTGTGTTTATTTTGGAGGTTTTGTTCAGCGAAGTGGAAACGTGATGCGCTTTTAAACACTTCACACTCACTCACTCGCACCTCAAGTCAAGTGGAGTTTATTGTCATTTCATCCGTATACAAGTACACAGTGAGATGAAACAACGTTTCTCCACGGACCACGGACCACGGTGCTGCATAAGACAAACACAGAACTACACACAACTACAGGGACGACATAAATTACACGTAAAGTGCACAAGTGCAAACATGCAGATGAACAAGACAGAACAATGACTACAGCACCGACCAGTACACAGTTCTGTTTAAAAGGTCATAATGACAGAAAGAGACGAAAAATAAAAGGTTTACAAACAGTTTACAGCTTTTATAATTTACAGTTTATAATTTACAGTTTACAGCTTTATAATTTACAGTTTACAGCTTTTATAATGTAGATTAGAAAGAGAAGTGGATAATTTTATTTTCATTTCCAAATGTAGACAGAGTGGGCAGGGCTGTTTTATAGACATGGTGGGCGGGGCTGTTTTATAGACATGGGGGCGGGGCTGTTTTATAGACATGGTGGGCGGGGCTGTTTTATATACATGAGGGAGGGGCTGTTTTATAGACATGGGGGCGGGGCTGTTTTATAGACATGGTGGGCGGGGCTGTTTTATATACATGAGGGAGGGGCTGTTTTATAGACATGGTGGGCGGGGCTGTTTTATAGACATGGTGGGCGGGGCTCATTTAGCTTTTCCTGTGCACAGATTTAGTCTGTCTGTCTGTGTGTCTCTCAGGTGACGTCTCTGGGCGTGAGCACCTTCAGTCTCTGTGCTCTGAGTGTTGATCGCTTCCAGACATTAACGAGCTCCTCCTCTTCCTCCTCTAAAACCCCCGAGTCGTTCGGCTCCATCGTGTCGAAGCTGTCGGTGATCTGGGTGGGCTCGCTGCTCCTCGCCGCCCCCGAGCTCATGATCTGGCGTTTGGACACGGAGTTGTCTCGTGTCTCGCGCCTCCCTGTGGACTCGTGCGTCCGTCTGCCTCCTTCGTCGCCTCATTTCTCCGAGTCTGTCTATTCCCTGGTCATGACGTACCACGAGTCGCGCATGTGGTGGATCTTCGGCTGCTTTTTCTGCCTGCCTTTGCTCTTCTCGTTCTCATGTCATCTTCTGACGAGCCAGATCTCCGACAGCAGCGTCCACGCGTCCTCTTCCTGTCCCTCTTCCTCGTCTTCCTCCTCGTCCAAGAAGCTCGTCACGTTGCTAGCGATCGTTTACGGAGTGTTCTGCCTCCCCGAACACGCCTGGAACATCGGGCTCACCTACGCTGGAGTGCAAGTGGGCGGGGCCACGCTGGCGCTGCTAGCTCTGATCGGTCAGTTCCTGATGTTCGTCAGGGCCTCGGCCACGCCCATTTTGATTCTCAGCTTGTGTCGATCGTTGGGGCAGAGCTTCGTGGACTGCTGCTGTTGCTGCTGTGAAGAATGTCTGCCCAACAAACCTTCATCACCATCGCTGGCGTCATCGTCTGTGTCATCCTCATCGTCAGTTTTGGAGAAAGAGAAGAAGTTGCAGGTCGACTTTGAGAAGAAAATGAAGGAGAACTCAGCGGAGATGGCTATAGGGACTCCATGCTGAGAGATCTCAGATCAGTCGCGATCACCGCACTGGAACAGATACAGCAGATCAGCCGTGTACAACTCATTCATAACTTCCACACTCACATCATCTCCTGACTATAACAGAGCTGGACACCGACTCCGCCCACTCTATCAGTGGAACAGTGAACTGGACAGTGTTTATAGTCCAGCGTGTCCATCATGTTCCCTTGGTTTGGACATTTTGGACAGGTTTAAACAGTGACACACTGCTGAATGGAGCCACAGCTCCAGTTATTCAATCTAACACCCGTAACACTAATGACCTTCGTGTTATGTTTTGTATATATATCTTATCATGTGTTATTGTGTTTATTTGTTCTGTAAGCTGTATGCGACTAAATACACTGCTAGTCTGTGATTTTAGAGTTCTGAGGAATAACAACATGCTGGACGTTCTGGTTAGCGAGTTGGCTCTGGGGTCAGCGAGTACAACAGCGCTTGTTTTTGTACATTTTCATGTTGTGTGATTTGGAGCTGGTGGGAATTAGACACAAGATAATAAATAAAATCCAAAATACACACCAACACTTCAACATCAACCTCTCGAGAGGAGGTTATTAAAGTGGGAAACGTTTGTAGACGGGTCATTTAGAAATGGAGAACTCTTAAGGGTTCTTTGGTTGTTCCTCTGGGGGAAGCGTTAAAGGTCATTAGATGTAGAAATGGTTCCTTTTCCTGGAAGCTAAGAACCTTTTATTACCCAGTAAACGTTTGAAGAAGGCCAAGCTTCTGAGAGCGAACGTGTGCAGAACAAAATCCAAATTATTGATCGTTATTTGCTTCTTAATACTAAACTCTGTCAGATAACATTTAAAAATAAAGTTCTTTAAGAGGTTCCCTAATGGGTTCTTTGGATAATTATGGGTTCTTTGCCTCCTAAAAGTGTGCTGTTCTGTGTTGGAAGCCTTTCTGACAGAAGAACCCCGTTAATGAAGGTCACGTCAGGGCTCGAAGTGTTCTGAGAGGGTATAACGGGAGTAAAGCACATTTAGTCTAAACTATAGGGCTGAGTTTGGAGCTGTGGGAGAACACACTGATCGCTGAGGTCAGACAGGTGTGTGTCATTAACAAGGGAGTTAATTGGAGCGTTCTGATTGGCTGGTGCTGATGACATTTGACTATTAAACACCTTGAGTTAAGCTGTTTTTTTTTTTACTTTTTTTCTGAAACTGAACCTGGAGCTTCTTTTCTGTTTACTGAATTAAAATTAAAGCTTGATTTTCAGTTCTTATGAGAATATAATTTTGGTATCTGTGTAATGAGCAGAGTGAGAGGCTTCTGTAGTTTTTGGTTAAATTCTATCCTTTTTAGTCTGTTTTTGATTTCAAGCTTGCTCGACTAATCTGCTGAAACTATTTTCCCGTTTCTGTTATTTTCAGTGTTAGTGATGGGTTCTGTGCTGCTCTGCTGCTGATATTAATGTCAGCCAAAAAATATATGGAGTTGGTGCGAGTGAGAAACACACTGCTGTTAGGCTCGTTAGAATTTGGCTGATTAGCCTAGCATTAGCCACATTAACTCTGTCTTGGTATGTCTGGAAGAACAGACCCTGTTTGTGAACTTCTAAAAGGTGTGTGATGTTAGCATCGCTATGTAGCTTAATGTTCTGAAAATTTCGCAACTAGCTGAGATTATTTACATGTTCACAAACAGTCTGTGTCTGATCACGTGGTCATGCATAATGTCTTAATTAAAAGCAGATTAATGTTATCTGAGTTTAGATTCGAGAGCTTTGCCAAATGCACAAGAGTTCCCTGTAGAATTAAATCCTGAGGTCTTGAGAATAAAGAAACATAAAAATATCTGGATTTTAGTTCCATGGTCAGATTGTTTAAGTGTAAAGTTTATCTGATATCTTTCACACGAGCACAAAGCACCACAAACGTCATCCAACAGCAAACCCCTGAGCACCGGCCACGAGGGCTTCAAATCCCAATGTTCATCTTTCTCGTGGCAGGAAGTGTCGAGTCACGTGAAGGTGACGGAGACCCGCGAGTCGAGTCACGTGAAGGTGACGGAGACCCGCGAGGCCGTGTGTTTATACCCCGAGTTTCTGGCGAGCGCGTTAACGCTGGCGTGCGGATAAACACCCCGAGGACATTAGAAATAAAACCGGGTTATTTTGAAGATGTAAAAATACACATTATGTTTATTTGGTGATTGATTTTGTTTTCCTTTCTCTGTGTTGAGTTTGTGGAATCCTCAAAACCATGAAAGTCAATAATAAACTGTTTAATGAAGCAAAAATATAACAAGATACAAACATGCGGCATTTCACTATTTCAGCCTTTTGGAAATAAATACATGAGGGTTTTTTTAAATATCACTGGTCAGTTTGTGGATGTTCATAAAGCCTTGAGAACTGTGATGCTGGTGTGTGTGTGTGTGTGTGTGTGTGTGTGTGTGTGTGTGTGTGTGTGTGTGTGTGCGTGTGTCATGTTACACAAGACTAGAAATTTATTGTAGATTACAAAGATATTTAATATAGATGAAATACAGAACATTAATAACACACTGTAGTCATCATATAAAACGTTTAACCTTTAAACAGTGTGTGTGTGTGTGTGTGTGTGTGTGTGTGTGTGTGTGTGTGTTTTAAATCTAAACTGTAGCTCAGTAATGAAACTTGAAGACTGTATTATATTTTTTCATTTATTCACAGCTGAACTCAATAAAAGATGAAAGATGTTTTGGTTGTTGTTTCAGACACAGAGGAAATATTCATAAACTCAGCGTGAACTTCACAGAGCACAGAAATATCATTCAGAGCGCTAACTTTCTCACAGCCCCAAAGCTCCCACTCATCTCACACACACACACACACACACACACACACACACACACACACACACACACACACACACGGGGTAAATCTGTAAGAACCGTATTGTTCTGTCGGCCCCCTCAGAGCCCCTCTGGGTTGCTAAGCGACCAACACACACGCACCACCCTTCAGCTTTGACAGCGTGGTTGCTAAGCAACCGTTACACACCGTCTCGGCCTCCGGACCCAGCCTTTACTGCGTCACTGAGAGCAAAGTTTTTCTAAAGTTCATTATAGTTATTTTTAAAAGAACTTCATTAAATTTTTAATGAAAACGACAAACTAATAAATGAGTGAAACTTTCTTTTGTGATTTAGTTTTGTTTTATTTATTACTCTAACGGCTTTTTACTTTATTACTTTATTTATTACTCTAACGGCTTTTTACTTTATTACTTTATTTATTACTTCAAAGTGAATTATTTATCCGCAGTGAGGATTTAACCCTTTAAACGTAATCCACTAAAGGATGAGAAACATTTAGATATTTACAGGATGATCAGAGAGAAGAGGATTCAATTCAAACACACACACGCACACGCACACACACACACACACACACACACACACACACACACACACACAGAGCAGTCAAACTGAAATATCAAACATTCTAATAAACACTGATAATATTAATAGAACTTTGAGTGCCGGTGAGGTGGAGGATTGAGGTGGAGGATTGTGGTGGAGGATTGAGGTGGAGGATTGTGGTGGAGGATTGAGGTGGAGGATTGTGGTGGAGGATTGTGGTGGAGGATTGAGGTGGAGGATTGTGGTGCAGGATTGAGGTGGAGGATTGAGGTGGAGGATTGTGGTGGAGGATTGAGGTGGAGGATTGTGGGAAGGGTTTCGCTGCAGTCAGGATGCGGTTCCTCAGGCTTCTGCCTGCTGTGGAGTAAAACAATCTCTCTGTGGTCATTTATTCTAAAGTCGTTTATCTCAAACACGACGCTCTGTTTATTCCTGTGAGGCGTCGGCTGATGTGATCCGAGCCTCTGAGGAGGAACCGAGAGCCGAGACGTCCCCCTGAGAGGAGCAGTGCTGAGAGACGTGTGATCTGTGGTTCGAACTCCACACGGTCCACGGCTTAATGTTCTCCTGCAGGCTAGAGATCAGGACGGATCCAGACCCTCTGACCCGGAGAAGCTCTGCAGCTCTGTGAGAAGCATCTCACAGGAAATAAAACAGATCCAATTTCTGTATTAAAAACACACTCGTGCACACTTATGGAACAAAGTGTCTTATTTTAAACTGGATTTTTTAGAAGTATTATTTACTATTCTCAAGTCCTAGGAGTCTGTCCTCAAGATTCAGATCTGAATATATGAAGTTTCTAAAACATCATTATAAATAGCACATTAGATAAAACTACACCTTCAACTACACATTAGATAAAACTACACCTTTCACTACACATTAGATAAAACTACACATTTAACTACACATTAGATAAAACTACACCTTTCACTACACATTAGATAAAACTACACCTTCAACTACACATTAGATAAAACTACACCTTTAACTACACATTAGATAAAACAGTGCTGGATATTAAAGTTCATGTTCGTGCTCTGGATCGCGGTTCTGGATATCAGACAACACCGTTATAAATATTTCATATTTCTGTAACTCTGTTCTGGATAATAATGTGTATATGAAAGCAGTTTGTACAGTTTCTCACTCTGACTGGAATCTACAGCACTGGACACACACACACACACACACACACACACACACACACACTGGACTCATGCATTAATTCATCATTATAGAATTAACATCAGGAGTTGGAATTCAGAGCAAGTGACACAGTTAAAGGGCTGTGTGTGTGTGTGTGTGTGTGTGTGTGTGTGTGTGTGTGTGTGTGTGTGTGTGTGTCTTTAGCCTCCCCCTGTGTGGACTGACACTTGTCTCCTCAGGGAACAGGAGGGAAGTGCTTGCTGTGTGCTTTTCATATTTTCATAATTATGTGGTTTTTGTGTGTGTGTGTGTGTGTGTGTGTGTGTGTGTTTCCATGGTATGGTTATGTGGTGTTGATTGCTTTGGTATGAAGCGCTGTCAGTTCATTGTCGAGATCCCTGCATGATCAGATCCGGAACCAGAAACCCTAAGATGAAGACTCACACACACACACACACACACACACACACACACACAGAGTGTCACATCTCAGTGGGGTCAAAGTTCATGGGAAAAACACTGAGCTGGTCTGAGGTACATAACAATCACTAATCCGGTATCAGTGCTCTGTGTGTGTGTGTGTGTGTGTGTGTGTGTGTGTGTGTGTGTGTGTGTGACTGCAGTGGGTTTAGAACCTCAGAACCCTGTGAGAACATTCACCAGGACAGAGAAGTGACACGCAGGGGGCACACATCACCCCGACTCTCGGACCGGGCTGAGATTCAGTGAAAGGAACTTCGTTTTAAAGTGTTTATTCGTATGGAATAAATTCAGCGTGAGTCTGAAGCCTGTTTTATTAATCAGCCTGGAGTGAAGCTCCGCCCACTTTCACAGGTGCTCATATGTGGTGGGAAACAGACCAAGAGATCAGTAACTGTACTGTGATGTTCCTCACCGCTCCATAACACTGACTCTAGATCAGCGAGGACAGTGAGGCAGCACTCAGCTCCTACACTACACACTGTGGAACCCACAGACAGAACCCAC
>JAKKZN010000020.1:207033-212631 GCA_033441825.1 Pangasius elongatus | reverse complement strand
TAGGGGGGGGGAAGGAAGATCAGGTGGAAGGGGGGGGGGAAGGAAGATCAGGTGGAAGGGGGGGGGGGAAGGAAGATCAGGTGGAAGGGGGGGGGGGAAGGAAGATCAGGTGGAAGGTGGGGGGAAGGAAGATCAGGTGGAAGGTGGGGAAGGAAGATCAGGTGGAAGGTGTAGGGGGGGGGAAGATCAGGTGTGGGGGGGGGGGGGAAGATCAGGTGTAGGGGGGGGGGGGGGAGAAGGAAGAACAGGTGGANCCCCCCCCCCCCCCCCCCCCCCCCCCCCCCCCCCCCCCCCCCCCCCCCCCCCCCCCCCCCCCCCCCCCCCCCCAAGATCAGGTGGAAGGTGTAGGGTCCTGTACTCAGAGAAGGAGTATGTGAGGTGGGAAAAATGAGGTGAGTGAGTGGCTGGGACAGGGTGCAGGTGAAGACAGGAGAGGGGTGGAGGAACAGTGGGGAGAGGGGTGGAGGAACAGAGGACAGGAGAGCTGTGGTGTGGGGGTCCTGTCCTCTGGGGAGAGGTGTGTAAAGGTAGAGGACAGGACCAGGGGATAGAATAGGGAAGGAATGTGTGTGTGGAGAAGGAAGATCAGGTGGAAGGTGTAGGGTCCTGTACTCAGAGAAGGAGTGTGAGAGGGGTGGAGGAACAGTGGGGAGAAGAAGGTGGAGGAACAGAGGACAGGAGAGCTGTGGGGGGGTCCTCTGGGGAGAGGTGTGTAGAGGACAGGACTTCCTTTTTTCCCCTCCCACTGGCCCCATCCTCTCCACCTCCTGTCCTCACCACCTCCCACGGGCCACATCCTGTCCTCTCCACCTTCCACAGGCCACATCCTGTCCTCTCCTCACCACCTCCTCTCCTGTCCTCACCACCTCCCACGGGCCACATCCTGTCCTCTCCTCACCACCTCCCACATCCTGTCCTCTCCTCACCACCTCCCACGGGCCACATCCTGTCCTCTCCTCACCACCTCCCACGGGCCACCTCCTCTCCTGTCCTCTCCTCACCACCTCCCACGGGCCACATCCTGTCCTCTCCTCACCACCTCCCACGGGCCACATCCTGTCCTCACCTCACAACCTCCCACATCCTCTCCTCTCCTCACCACCTCCCACGGGCCACATCCTCTCCTCACCACCTCCCACATCCTGTCCTCACAGCCTCCCACTGGCCACATCCTGTCCTCACCTCAGCTCACCACCTCCCACATCCTATCCTCACCTCACAGCCTCCCACTGGCCACATCCTGTCCTCACCTCACAACACAGCACAGCCACTCACATCCTGTCTTCACCCTATCTACTCCAGCCCTGTAAGGACATGCTCCCTCACCTTCATACTCTGATAATCCCAGGCATTGGTTGAGATTTGATCCAGCCACCTCCTTTTCTAGAGGTACACCACTTCAACCAACTGCGCCACAGAGCCCACATGTGCCACTACCTCCGTCACACCTTCATACTGCTACAGCACCACTTTTTATTCTTAAACCTTCCAAAAGGCAGATTAGAACCTGAACTTTCAGAATCACACTACTGACTCCAACTCTAACCACTACACCACAGAGGAATGGAGAGAAAGAGTGTGAGTGAGTGTGTTGGACTTCATGAAATGCCTTACCATACAACAGCACATTTTATTCGTTCACCAGCCAAAAGGTGGGTGAGAACCTGTACCATTAGGAACCACAACACTGACACAGCCTTTAACCACTACACCACAGAAGCAGCTGGAACACATAGCACTTACTGCTTAGACCTGAAGCTGACTCGAGGACTGTTACCCATGTTCCTGAAACCTTCTGGAGCTCAGGAACAGAAGCAGCTCCATCTCTCATGTTAAGTTTGTGTCGCATCATGAAACAGTTCATGAAGACATCACACACTCATCACTTCTGTTAGTGTTAGGTTCAGGTTCTAATCTGCCTTTTGACAGGTTTAAGAAGAAAAAGTGAGGGTGTGATGGAGGCGTGTGTGTGTGTGCACCCCCATCACCCCATCACCTAGAGAGAGGAAGAGAGTGGCTATGGAGCAAGAAGTGAGAGTGTGGACTACAGGCTGTGTATAAAAACCTCACTCACACTCCTCCACCCACACACAGGTATCTTTCAAAAAGATAAAGGTTCTCACTTAACTAAGGAACCAGTCCATGGTAGATTCCCAGTTCCCAGAAGTCTTTGCTGTTATGTAAATGAGGTAAATCCTGATTGGATGCCATGCCCAACTCTATTTGCTCCAAAGTCATCCTGTTTTTGTTTCTGCTACTTAATCATTTACTTAGCACACAGACGTCATTAAATCCAAAAAGGAAATCAGGGAGACACAGAAATTATATTTGAATATAAAATATTGAAAAGTATGGAGAATTGTGGAGGTCATGTGGTCACCTCAGTAATTCCTTTTACACTGACTGCTTACCAAATAAACTTCCTCTGGAGTCTCTGAACTGTTGTTATTAGGGGGCCAAGCACCAGCAGTGTGTAGGAACCCTAGTGGAACTGTATTTTATTATTATTATTATTATTATTTAGATAAGAATTCATTCTCTCAATTCAATACATTTTCACTGTGTATTCACCTACATCCCTGAAGCTCCAGAACCTCACAGCTACGCCCGGATGGAGCAGAACCTAACAGAAGCTTTCCTCTGAAACAATGTTTTCCTAAACTCTGACCAGCAGGAGGCGCTTTTACACACAGAAACAGTGACATGCAGAGAGAGAGTGTGTGTGAGAGAGAGAGAGAGAGAGAGAGAGAGAGATTGTAGTGGGATTGGTTTGGAAATTTCTTTTAAAGTTTCTAAATGTAAAATATGTGAGGTTTTGCAGCTGATGGTTTCAGTCTGAATGTTAAACTGTGTAACTTTAATGTCACCTGAACTTTCTGTTAAATTTCTTATAAACCTTTTTTTATGGATTCGTGGAATTTAAAAGTGCTACAGAATCACTTTAAAACCTTATCTGGAGGTTTCTATGAGAGAGATAAGATCTGAGACCGAACACTAACTTTTAAAAACGAAGATAAACCTTGTGTTTAGTTTTAACCTGCATTAGCGTTAGCATTAGCATGAGCGTTAGCTTAGCCTCCCTCACGGCTGCTGTTATTAAGCGACTGTTTGTCTTTTTGTGCCTCAACATTTTTGTCCAAATAAAAGATTATATCGTTGTTGCAGTCACATAAAGAGAGATTAGTTCAGGGACTGTTTTGGTTTTCTCTGATTTTATCTTTGTTTTAATCTTTAACGAGGTCTCTCAGGATATGAAACACACACAGCGGAACGTCCTGTTCTCTGTTCTGCCTCAGCAACAGCTTCTGATTGGCTGGGCTGCGAATGACGTCACTTCTCACCACAACTACAGCGCAGTTCGCGAGACCGATTTGTTTGCAAATACAGAACATTAGAGTCTCTTTTCCCAATATTTACTCTTTTTACACAATCATGAATAAAACTAGATTCAAAACTAACAATATTAGCAAAGAAACAGATTCTCTGTATAGTCTGAGTGTAAAATAATAATAAACATTAAAGCTACCGAGGAAACAGCAAAGGAGTTATTATTATTATTATTATTATTATTATTAGTAGTAGTAGTAGTAGTAGTAGTAGTAGTAGTAGTATTATTAGTATTATTAGTATTATTATTGCACCCCACCACCCCAAAGTGTTTACTCCATACATTATATCTGGATATTAAAGAAACACATTCTGGGTTTTCTTCTTTTTGATTAAGTCTGATTTCTGCAGCAGGAAAACAACATTCTTCTGTTTTTCCATCAGAACAACACAATTGTAAAGCTGTTTGTTTCTGTAAAGCTGTTTATTTCTGTGACAGTGTCTGCTGTTATTCAAATTCAAATTCAAATTTACTCTACAAAAGTAAAAAAAAAAAAAAAGCCAATATATAAATAAAAATGAGTTGAACAGAGTCTCTTTCTCTCTCTGTTATGGTTTGAACAGCTGTAGGACGTCTTGTGCTTATTTTAATTTTACTGAAAAACAGAAGGTGAGTGTGAGTGTGTGGGGATTTCCACTTTCCCACACATGGAAACACACACACACACACGCACACACACGGACGCCAGTGGTGTTAAATGGTGCTATCAGTGTGACCAGCAGGGCGGGGTGTGTGTGTGTGCGCTCGGCGTGCTGTACGTGCAAATCAGAGTTGAGTGTGAGCACACACACACACACACACAGATTGGTGATTCACGTGCCGCTCACAGTCCTCTCACACACAGTGGAACTGAGAGTACATTTAGTTATTTACAAATATTGCAGTGAAGGGGACACACACACACACACACACACACACACAGAGCTAGTGACAGACGTGCTGATGTTAAATCTCGGATGTTTACTTTGTTATCATTACAGTGTGCTGTGTGTGTAATGCTGCCTTCATCACTGTCCATCAGGAGCACTAGGTAGGGAACAGAATTAGTGATCGAAATAAACAATTTCTCACACACACACAAACACACACACACACACTACTGTATCAAGGTACACAATGTAAATACACAACAGTACAAAGTGTTCTCGACACTCACCCAGTGAATTGTGGGTAAGGTGGGACTGCTGTATGTGAGAACGACATGCATCCCTTAAGATCTGTCCAAAATACGTGACCTTAAGAGACAGCCGTCCTCATACCGGAGACAAACGTCCTCATACTGGAGACAGACGTCCTGTAGAGACATGAGACGTCCATCCTAATAATAACTTGTGTGTGTGTGCGTGTGTGTGTAGAGTACTACCATATGCCTAATCATCAGTCCTGCTGTAGATAAGGGCGTGTGTGTGTGAGAGATTCTCAGTCTCCTGTCTAGACATCTGCTGTATGTGTTCAGTGTAAACTCCACACACACACACACACACACACACACACACACACACTTTTCTGTTCTGTTGTGGGACGTTCCTACATTTATTTTATATTCATGTTTACATTATTCAGCAGGCTCATTAGACTCATTAGGTCAGGGACTAACCGTACTCTCGGTATTAAAAGCCTGCTGTGGAGGTTAGTATAGTATTGTATAGTATAGTATTTTTTAAATAACAGAGTGCTAATTTAAGTGCTTGGTGAAGAGGGAGGTGTTTAGTCTTCATTTGAAGTCAGTGACTCAGCTGTTCGGACATCTAGGGGAAGTTCGTTCCACCACTCTAACCCGGCCAGAACTGAATCTGGATGCAGGTCTTCCTTGTACCCTGAGAGATGGTGGGATCAGTCGAGAGCACCGGAGGGAGCGTGGTGCCGTGCGGGGTGTGATACGTGCTTTAAGATTGGTGTGTGCTGGTCCGTTTTTGGCTTGATCGGGTTAGGGTTAGGACTCGACTCGACTTGATGGTCACGGATTCAAAGCTTTATGGCTGTAAGTGCGAATACAGTGACCCAAGCACCATGAAGGTGTTATTTGGATTCTTCTCCACAGCCAGGACCAGACAATAAACATACACACAGAAAACACACAATAAAGACAGATGACATTAACATTTACAATAATATACAGTAGTGCAAAATTATATAAAAATACAAGATATAAAATATAACTGCAGCAACAATGATTGTTAAAGCAAACACGCAGAATAGAGAACAAGAAG
>JAKKZN010000020.1:199533-202033 GCA_033441825.1 Pangasius elongatus | reverse complement strand
TGTACAGCAATAAATAAATAAATGAAGAGAAGCGAGGACAGAACCCTGTGGGACACCACAAGACGTTTCTACGCTGATCTTTACATCCATCTGTCAGGAAACACATTGAAGTCACCTGAAGCACATTTACAGGTTAAAAAACACTAAAATGGTAAAACTGAAGGATGACATGAGACCAGAAAATCATTTATAAACTTTTATTGCAATACAAAAATCGCACAAAACTGTACAGTTCTCTATAATATGCACAAATCATTTCTTTAAAAAAAAAGTACAATAAAATCATACGGTGCTTCAAATAGCTTACAAACTACAGTTTCTCCGTCTAAACCCAGTAAACACAGAGCTGCTCAACAGCCCAGAGAGAGAGAGAGAGAGAGAGAGAGAGAGAGAGAGAGAGAGAGAGAATGCTACAGAAGACGAGTGCGAGAAGGGCACGGTTACTTTTCCACTGAGGTTCATTCCATGACATTCGCGAGGAGAAGGAGATATTTTTGGAACACACTTCATATTGCACGCTAAGACTCGAGTTTGGCAGAAACGTTCAGTGTTTTTAAGGCAGCAGAAATGTTTAGAGACCCTTTAATCAGCTGTTCTGTGCAATAATAATAATAATTATAAAAAATAATGCCACTAGTAAGAGATGGAGCCACTGAGCACCGTCTCGCACCCGAGATCTGACGTCCGTGCAAAACTGCCACCACCACGTTTCACATATTTAACACGCGTGTAGCGTGTCAGTGCGAGAGGCATGTGCCGATAATCACCGACATGATACGAGTCGTCGTTTTCACCCTCCCTGAGGAGGCGCCCTAGGTAGGCAGCATATTTGGGCATTTTCCATTGAGGTTGAACCCTGAACTGTCGCACATGTAACTGATATAATGATTCACATCGCGCACACACACTCGGTGCTCGATAACAATAATACCGTCAGCATCTTTACATTCCACACAGGAGGAGGCTCCCTACAGCACCCTAGGCAGCACTTTGTGGCAGAACAAGTCGAGAAGAACGAGACAACAGAGGCTCCTTTGCAGCTACAGGATGTTTTTCTTCACACAATATGGTGATATCATAAAAATCACGACACACAAGTATCGCAGGACACGGAGCGAGTATCGGCACACGCCTACAGTGCAAGTGGAGGAAGCGTCCAGTCGCAGGGACACGAGGCAGTGCTTTAGACTATAAAAATAAAGGGTTTAAAGAGTAAACAGAAGGAAAAAACGTCAGGAAATGGAAAGTCTCAGGAAAATAAACCCGTCCTGCGCGCAGCGGCGTGTCCTGGCGTCCGCTCAGCTCGACACGGTCATGAGGTAGTGTTTAGGAGGACTCGTCCTGCCGCTCATCATGAAGCCGTTCTTGCAGCTCAGAGGGTCGAACGGCGACAGAGAGGACGAAGCCGGACCGGACGCCGGCGGCTCGGCCTCATACAGGACGCAGATGGAGCCGTCCTCGCCGATCCTGTAGGACACCTCGTAGGGGTCGATCCACAGCGTGAGCTCTCGCGGGAGCAGGGAGAAGAGCCGCTCTGCGCTCAGACCCACCCGACTCGCCGCCCCGCCAATCAGAGGGTCCATCTCATGGTTGATCCGGATGCAGCGGTAACCAGAACCTTTCTGAGGCCTGTCCGGGAACCAGTGGTGCCTGTAGCGATCTAGAGGAAGAAAACAGATAACGTGAGAAGACATCATTCACACTGAGGGGGAGTTTGGGGTGAAACGATGCAAGTGCGAGGGGAAAAAAAAAAAAAGAAGTCGCTTAACACACTAGTGAAAGTGAAGAGGCTGAACACTCCAGCACACAGGTCGCGCTAACACTAGTGTGTGTGTGTGTGTGTGTGTGTGTGTGTGTGTGTGTGTGTGTCTGGCCTGAGCTAGACAGCGTGGAACACAGGACTAAAACATGGACCACTGGAGGAGACAGAAACCTCACCGGCGTCGCCATCACCCAGCGAGGGAACACTAACTACACCCTGTAACGTGTGGAACAACAACTGAATAAAGTGAAAGAGGAGAAAAAGGAGTGAAACTCTAAACCCTGGAGGTATAAAGGCAGTTTCAGGGCAGGATGTTCTCCAGCTGCTGTACGAGAGCAGGAACAAAAACACGTCTGTATTCCACCGAATACAAAGAGCCAGAAATTTGCATATAGAGATAAATATGTGTGTGTGTGTGTGTGTGTGTGTGTGTGTGTGTGTGTGTGAGAGAGAGAGAGAGAGAATGCATGTGTGAGAGTGAAACAGTGTGTGTATGAGTGAGTGTATGTGAGAGAGAAATAATTACTTAAGAGAACTGTGTGTGTGTGTGTGTGTGTGTGTGTGTGTGTGTGTGTTTATTATTCCCTCTGAAGACCTGCAGCTGTGTGTGAATGAGAGGCGTGTGTGTGTATATGAAGTGAAGTGACTTGTGGCCAGGTGTGGTGAGCCATACTCGGAATTTGTGCTCTGCATTTAATCCAAGTGCACACACACAGTAGTGAACACACACACACACAC
>JAKKZN010000020.1:186420-196429 GCA_033441825.1 Pangasius elongatus | reverse complement strand
GTGTGTGTGCGTGTGTGTGTTTCAGGTGAGCGCGCAGGATCTGAGGTACATACGGAACCATGAGGCTTTACGGATCCTCGCCAGCTACGAGCAGCCAATCACAGTGCAGATAGAAGGGCGAAGGGGGCGGAGCTTACAGTATCATCGATCATCAGACAGCAGCACACAGACAGAGCGACCATGGGACAACAACAACTCCGACAGGTGTGTGTGTGTGTGTGTGTGCGTGTGTGTGTGCGTGTGTGTGAGTGCGTGAGTATGTGTGTGTGTGTGAGTGTGCGTGTGTGAGTGTGTGTGAGTGTGTGTGAGTGTGCGTGTGTGAGAGTGCGAGTGTGTGTGTGTGTGTGTGTGTGTGTGCGTGTGTGAGTGTGAGTGTGTGTGTGCATGTGCGCGTGAGCGCGTGTGTGCGTGAGTGTGTGTGTGTGAGTGTGTGTGTGTGTGCGCGTGAGCGTGTGTGCGTGTGTGTGAGTGTGTGTGTGTGTTTAGCTAAAGTTACCTCAGGAGATAATTGCTCTAATCTAATGATCTTCAGGTTCTCTGAGGTGAGAATCGAGAACGGTTCTGCGTATTTTAACGTCAGAAACATGTCACAGTGAGAAACATAAACATGTTGATCACATGACTAATCATGTGACTGTTTTATAGGAATGTGATTGGATGTTAGCGTGACACACTGAATTCCGTCGTTTCTTAAACCCTCAGGAGGTCGGCTAAACTCCCAGATTTTAATAAACGATGGTCTAATTTTAATAACGTGGCTGCTGCCAGATTCTGTGGGATTGAAAGAGAAGTGTGAAGAGACGGCAGGCGTGTGGAGGAGTGAGATGATTTACAGATACACTTCACGTTAATTAAATCATCACAGGAATCAGGGACTGTCACTCCGAGCCACAGACGACCTTCTCCTTTTATAATTAGGTCTTTTTATTTTTATTTATTCAGTCAAGGTGCTAAACAGAATTACGGAATAAATAAAAACTCCGGGGTTGATAATCGCCTCTGGCTGTAGCTCTTCTGTGATATTTCTCCATCAGCGTCTGGATCCTGATGTTGTTTTGATATTTTTGGCGAAAGTGCTCGAGCTCGGTCAGACTGGATGGAGAACATTGTTGTTGGTGAAGAGTGAGGTTCTTGTGAAGCCTTGTCACAGATTCTCTCTCAGATTGAGGTTTAACACGTTCAGGTTCTGGTGTAGCTGGAAGGTGAAGCTCCGCCCACTCAGTCTGAAGACTCTTACAGACTGGAACAGGTTTTCTTCTGGGGGTGTCCTGTACTTGTCTCACCCTCAACCCTGACCAGTTTCCCTGCTGATGAAAAGCATCTCCACAACATGATGCTCCCACCACCATGCTTCACAGGGATGGTGCTCTCAGGGTGATGAGGAGTGTTGGGTTTCCACCACTGTCCAGTCTGTGGTTGACCTGTGAACAGCTTCTCCATCTGAGCGGTGGATCTCTCCCGTTCCTGCAGAGTTCTCCTTGTCCTCTTGGTTGTGTCTCTGACTAATCCCCTCTTTACCCGCTCACTGACTCTAGGTGAACAGTCTCCTCGAGGCAGAGTCGCAGTTCTGTCGCATTCTCGACATTTTTAAAAACAGATTTAAAGTCGCTTTGCAGGAGTTTCAGAGTTTGGGATAAGAACTCTGTCTGTGTTTTGATAACTCCTAATACTTATGGAATCACAACTTTTACATTTTTTTATTTGTAAATAATTTGCAAATCAGAAAGAGGACAGTTTTTTCCTCTGAGAGTTCATGAAGCACAAGCAGGAGTGTGAAAACATGCGGCGTGTCCACGTATTAGCCTTCGCCCTTCTCAGCTTCACCGCTGTGTGACAGAGCAGAGCTAGCCTGTGGATGGGAATTAGCAAAACTGGGAGATGTGTGTGTGTGTGTGTGTGTGTGTGTGTGTGTGTGTGTGTGTGTGTGTGTCAGTGCTGGTGCGAGGTGGATAAAGTGTTCATGCTGCAGGCTAACGCGCTAACAGTGTCGTATTTACAGAGTCAGATTTCTTCTGCGGAAACGAGGTCAGACTCAAAATATGCAATGCAACTGCAGCTGAGAAAGACAGCTCACACACACACGAGCGCAGACACACACACGTGCGTGCGCACACACACACACACACACACACACACACATTCATCTTGCAGCTGCAGAAAAAAATATAGCATCACATCCATCCGTATGACACACAACACTGAGTGTGTATTACGCTCTTTACTCTTACTGCAGTGTGACTGAGGACACATCAAATCACCGCTGCAGTCTGTGTGTGTGTGTGTGTGTGTGTGTTTGTGTTGATTCTCTCTAATTCTCATGGTTAAGCTTTAGAGAAGTTTTGTATATATTGTACATATTATAATTGTGTGGAGGTGTGTGCTGATTTGTTAAAGCTGTGTTCTGATTGGCTGATGTATGTGCTTCCTTCAGGCCCTGCTTCAGTCACATGACCCTGCCTGGTAACCATGGAGACGGAGGCAGATACGAGTATCTCCCAAACACTCCGCGGGACCTCGAGGACATGAGAACGGTTTCACACCATGTAGGTGCACTGTGTGTGTGTGTGTGCGTGCGTGTGTGCGCGCGTGTGTGTGCGTGTGTATGCGTGTGTATGCGTGTGCGTGTCCAGGTTGTTGCTCCATCGTGTGAAGTCACATTCCGACCCATTTGTTCAGTTTAGAACATAAATTCTGCTTCTTGTGGTCCTGGTTTGTTTAGAGAATGTCAGAAAGTCAGAATTATTGGCACCCTTTGTGAACACATACAGTGAGTGATATTTTACATGTGGACGTGCTGTAAACTTTCTGTCAGAATTCACATTATAATCCTGACAACTCCTCGATTCTTCTACATCGTCTGGGTCGGAACCCTGCGGTTCTGAAGTGTGTGTTTGTTCTGTTCAGAACATGTCTGAACATGTGTGAACATCACAGCGCTGGGTCATTTTTAAACAGTCTCCTGTTTTTCTCCGTCAGGATCCTGAGTTTTCTCCTAAAGCTGTTCCGAAGCAGAACTGTCTCCTCTCCTGCTGCAGCTCCAACATGGAGGAACCGAGCAGCTTCCAGAGCCAGGTCAGTTAGCATGGGGTGTGTGTGTGTGTGTTAGCGCTGACTCTATTTTACTACATCACCAGGCCCCGCCCACTTCATCCCTGTAAAGCGTTTATTAGGTATTATTTCCTGATTAAATGAGATTAATGAAGTTATTAAACACTGATTAAATCTAACAGAACAACGAGGCCGGATTGTAAAATCACTCACTGCCTCGAACACCAAATGTTATGCAGATATGTTGAGTGTTGCTAAGCAACCACCTTGCATTAATCATCAAGACGCTGTGATAAAAAGAGCCGAGAAGAGTGAAGACGTGTTTTACACACGCCAGCGTTCGCGGATGGATAAGCACAGAATTCTGGGAATAGAAAAACGATTTATACAGAATTTATGGAAATCTAAATAAACAACAAATATAAAAGAAAAAAGAAATAAGGTCAAAAAGGAAAACAAAACACAAAGCATTATTATTATTATTATTATTATTATTTTTGTTATTATTATTATTATTATTGTATATGTTTGCAGACGGAGGACGAGGACTACGTGTTGGAGAAGACGGTTGGATATCTCCCCCTCCATCACGAGCTCGACAGCGGCCTCGGCTGGACAGACGGCAGCTTCCACCAGGGAGAGCTCTCGGGGGTGGAGACGGAGGAGGGGTTAGACGAGTGCCACGCCCACCAGGGAGGTCGAGGAGCACGAGTACGAGGAGGATCTCCTTCGTCCGAGTCGTTCATTTCGTCGGAGCTGAGTGACTCGGGGTTCTACAGCGTGAGCACGGCGGAGTTCCTGCGCTTTCAGCGTCTGCTGGAGAAACGCATGCGGGTGTATAACTCACGCCTCCACCACCAGGGGGAGCTGCAGAACCTGTGCATGGATGCACAGAAAGCACAGTTGGAGGCCATCCCCGAGGCGCTCGCCACGCAGCCCGACAGTGAGTGTGTGGAGACGGACGTTCACCCGCGGCAGATGGTCAGGGTCGCGTCCGTGCAGCTGCAGAAAAGCGAGCGTCCGTGTCTGAACCGCCACAGCTCGAGCAGCGCCGCCATTTTCTCCACCTGCAGTTCTCCCAGTGGCCAGCAGAGGGTGATGACGCCGCGCGGTACGACTGCTGCAGGGATGCTGAGGAGGAGCAGGACACTGCATCACCGCCCCGTGCATGTGGAGCAGCGCAGGAGGGCGAGTCACCCGGCGTCACCCAACTACTGCAGCGTGACGCTTAACCGCTACGGACACGCGCTACAGCAACAGCTAACTGAGGAAACTGAAACAGATGTGCTGTGCAATGCTAACTACCACGCACACCACGCTAATCATGCTAATCATCTTACACATCATGCTAACCACCCTACGAACCATGCTAATCATTTTACACATCATAAAAACCACTCTACGAACCATGCTAATCATCTTACACATCATGCTAACCACCCTACGAACCATGCTAATCATCTTACACATCATAAAAACCACCCTATGAACCATGCTAATCATCTTACACATCATGCTAACCACCCTGTTCACCATGCTAATCATATTACACATCATGCTAACCACCCTGTTCACCACGCTAATCATATTACACATCATGCTAATCACCCTACAAACCATACATATGTTGCTAACTACACCACACTGCATGCTAATCATCCTGCACCCTCTATGCACCATGCTATCCATCCTACACACATCGCTAATCAAGCTGCACACCATGCTAACAACTTCACACATCCTACCCAACATGCTAATCTCCCTCCACGCCCCTATCACGCGACTCTTCCCGCCCAACACACACGCCACGCCCACGGTAAACTCGCCTCACATGCTCCACACCACGACCACGCCCACGCTACGCTCCCCGCCCAACACACACACCATGGCCACGCCCACACTACGCTTCCCGCCCAACACACACACCATGGCCACGCCCACACTACGCTTCCCGCCCAACACACAAACCACACCAATGATACACATGCCATACACCATGACCACGCTACGCTCCCCGCCCAACACACACTCCATGACCACGCCCACACTATGCTTCCCGCCCAACACACACACCACAGCCACGCCCACACTACACTCATGTCACACGGCACACACCACAGCCACGCCCACACTACACTCACATCACACGGCACACACCACAGCCACGCCCACACTACACTCACATCACATGCCCTGCCCCACACCCACGCTACGCTCCCCGCCCAACACGCACATCACGTGTCACGGACACGCCCCAAACATGCTATAAGCCAGCCCAGTATATCCAGCTCCACTGACGACCACCATGTTGCTCCGCCCCAAGAGTCCTATCGCCATGATAACAGGGGGCGGAGCTTCACTGAGCCGTTCACAGGTGGAAAAGAGGAATGTGAGAAAGAGACATCAGGAGAGCGAGAAAGGAGGCGGTTCCATACGCTCAGTCACACGCCCTCTCAGGAAGGAAATGACACATGGCCCAAAACAACCAATCGGCACGGCCCATACAGCACACTAGAGGGTCACATGACCACGACGACATCATCAGCACGCAAACCTCCATCGGGGGCGGCGAATCCGCGGGCGATGCGTAACCAGCTGCTGCGTGAGCGTGCACTCCGGCTAGCGGACGAGCGCAGCGGTGGGATTAGCACAGACGACGAGACAAACGTGGAGATCCGGAGGGTGGGACGGTACTGGAGCCGCTCGGAACGCCGCGAACAGGTGCTGCAAAAACAGCGGCAGAAGCGGGAGGCTCTCCGAGGGGGCGGAGCTAACATTAACACCAGCATGGGCGGAGACAGCAGTGGATACAGTGCGCTAATGGAGCTGAGTCAGAGGAAACTGAGTCGCCTCAGGAACAGGAAGCTGCTGGACGACTGGACGACGGTGGAGGAGCTGCTGACTCACGGAACCCGACTCGGAACTCACGACGAAAACGTCCAGATCACAAACTCCCTCCTCACCGTCACCACTGTATAACCCCACACACACACACACACACACACACACACACACACACAGTGTGGCATCATGGGAGATTTACACAGCGTTACACGCCCTCCTCTCAGGGCAGGAAGCATTCTGATTGGTTATGTGCCACAGCCAATGAGAGCTGAGAGTTATTTTTTAATTCATTTGAACTTTTTCTATTTTGATGATATTAAAAAAAATGCAATCCAAACACAACATTAATGTTTATTTTGTTTGTTAAACTTAGTAATATTTATAACAAGCAACAAGACTTATGCTAATTTTCTTAGCTAGCTCCCTTTAAACGTAAGCTAGATCACTTTTCTCAAAATATAACATAGCTAACTAGCTAAATAAAATAAACCATTAGTTACCAGAGCTTAAGACAGAAAAGAAATTCAAAACAACTAGCTAATGCGAAAACTAGGTAACTAACTGGTCTAATAACCTGCGAAAACTATTGTAAACCTTAAAAATTAATAAGAACCACTGATTAATGAAGCTGCTAAATGCTGAGAACAAACAATTTTAGGCAACTAGCTTATAGCCGGCTAACATCCTGCAGCAGCCATTTGTTAAAGCGCTAATGGGCACAGTGACATACAAACATGTTTTATTAGCATTAAAATGCTAACAGATTTGGCTAATAACAAACTAATTTGAACTAATTTACAGACTTTTTTCATGCTAATGATTCGACTCGGCTCTTGTGTTCCCTCATTCTTACCATCAAGTGTGAGATGATGATGATGATGGTGATGATGATGATGAAGAAGATGCTAACTGCAGGATTTTAGCTTTTACACGTCACAACTCACCTTACAGTTTATTTAGCCCCGCCCCTGCTCCACTTCCATTGGTCCCCTGACATAACCAATCATAAACCTCTCTGGATTTTGGAAGACGTTTGTCTGAGGAAAATCTCCCACAAGCCTCTGCGTGTGTGTGTTTTAATGCCTTGACCACATGAGGCTACCTCCTGTCTCCATGGTAACTGTATACAGGTGTTTCACAGCGCTGTAGTGTAGAGCGGCGGTTTTTCTCAGAGCTCAGTTCCGGACGCTGGAGACGAGACACATTACGCTTCAATTCTCTTTCACATACATGCGTATTAAAAATATGCGTAAATGCTGCAATCTGATTGGACCACCTCGAGCAATACGGCGCTGCGTAAAAACGGCGTCTCTGAGACACACTGAAAAAAAACAAACAGTTTATCGTCTCGCTGGTGCTAACGAGAGTCTCGAGTTTCTTTAGAACGAATCCGACGTAAACTTTCTGGAAAGCCAACAAGTTTGCACAAAAAGATGTCAGATTTCTCTGATTGTCTTCCAGCAATGTGGGCGTGGCTCTTTACCATCTGGCCCCGCCCATCACCTGAGACGATCATTAAACCAGTTACTCTGGGAAAAGAAGCATCCAAAGCCAAACACCATCACACACACATGCACATTGGACAGGAAGTGACAGTGTGAGGAGGAAGAGGAGACCAGATCAGACAGGAAGTGAAATATGAGGAGATCAGATCAGACAGGAAGTGAAATATGAGGAGATCAGATCAGACAGGAAGTGAAATATGAGGAGATCAGATCAGACAGGAAGCGACGTTGGAGATCAGACAGGAAGTGGACATTATTCAGATCTTTATGAATTATCGTCAGTTGTGTAGAAAACATTTATAAGTATTTTTCTCGTGCTCACACTTTGATGTCATGAAGCGAGGATGATTTTTATGATTGTTTGTAAATTCTGCGTGTATATGAAGACGCTCGTCGTGCTGGACCTCCTCAGCGGCTGAACCCCGACACTTTGATGTTTTTGTTGTTCTCATGTGAAAACACTGCAGTGAAGCGCGGAGTTTTTATTATTTTACAGATCGGAGTCTGAACTTCTCTGATCTTCTCTCGGAGTTTTCAGTTCTAGTGTTTAAAAAGTTCCTATTTATTTGTGGCTGCTTGCAGATTTGACTCAAGTTTCATCGTATATGTGAATTTAATTCTGAATTTTTGATTGGATTTTATTCGATAAACATCAGGAGGTTTTATTTCCTCACCTGCACTGAGACACGCCCTGAAGTGTTTACAGCACCGTCCTCACGCCGAGACACGCCCACACCGCACTGACACGCCCACACCACACTGCTACACCTTCATCACCTTTACACGCCACTGCTGAGGTAGTGTGACATCACCACCTCCAGACTCTTCACACACACACACACAAACCACGGTCTCGAGGACGTTTTTTTTTTTTTTTTGGCCTAAATGGTGGCGTCTGATTGGCCACGCCCACACACCCTGCAGGAAACATGTGACTGGGTTCTCTTTAAAAAAATTTTTCCCTCTGAAATCTGATGTTCACGTGATTGTAATAAAGATGAGATTTTAATTATCTACTAAACCTGTGTGTGTGTGTGTGTGTGTTTCAGTCTGTCACATATAAAGTGAAATAATAAACGTGTTCTAATAAAAACTCTGGTTTCGTTTGGGGGGAAATTAAAATGTGAATTAAACTTCAATCAGTTTTATGTGTAAATCAGTTTGGAGCTAATTTCAGGCGAATCGTAATGGAGACGTTGAACACGTGATTAATAAAATGGTGAAATACAGACGGTGTTATCGCTCTGTATTGCGCGAGCAGCTCAGGAACAGCTTGCTTTACGTCTCTGCCATGCTGAAGGGAATTAAGAGCTTATTAAATATTTTCATTCCTTTATAACTTAATTGTTTAATATCTAAATCATTTAGCTGCAGATGAAGTGTGTATGTAGTGCACTACATCAAGTGTACAGCCCTTCCTTCCTACCCTATGTAGTGCGCATGTAGTGAGTAGGGAAGCTGGATCCCAATTCGCTCCCTAACTTTGGAATCAGCGTCATTCGGTTTCTCTCAGAGTGAGCAGTGTGATGTCATAACTGTGCGTGTGCATGATGTCATAACTGCATGTGTGTGCGTGTGTGTGATGTCATAACTGTGCGTGTGCGCGAACATGTGATGTCATAACTGTGTGTGTGTGATGTCATAACTGTGCGTGCGCGTGATATCAACTGCGTGTGCGTGCGCGCGTGATGTCATAACTGTGCGTGTGCGATGTCATAACTGTGTGTGTGTGTGATGTCAACCATGCATATGCAATGTCATAACTGTGTGTGTGTGATGTCATAACCGTGCGTGTGCGATGTCATAACTGTGTGTGTGTGTGATGTCATAACTGAGCGTGTGCATGTATGTCATAACTGAGCGTGTGTGAAAAACATCTCAAGGAAAAAAAAATGCACTGAAACAAAATGGAATCCAACAGCAAAATGGAGACGAATGACACAAGCGTGTCTCTCTTCTCATTACACTGCCCTGTGTGGTGTGTGTGTGTGTGTGTGTGTGTGAAATCTGTAACACACACACACACACACACACACACACACACACACACACACACACACACACACACACACACACACACACACACCTCTGGTGCCACCTAATGGCTCACTGGCATTTTTACAGCCACAAACCAGCTGGATCAGAGCATAAAGAGAAAATCACCAAAACAGGCGCGTGATGTCATATCCGGTTGCTGCCCAGTTTCACAGCGTGACCGCCGCTCCGGTCCGATCTGAGGATCCGAGAAGTTTCACACTGACGCTAGAACCGCACCATGGATTCCTGACACCAGGAGTTTGTTAAACGAGTTAAACAGTTTACAGTGAGGACACAGAACCTGCGCGGTGATGACCGTCCCTGCCCTGAGGACACAGAACCTGCGCGGTGATGACCGTCCCTGCCCCTGAGGATGACAGAACCTGCGCGGTGATGACCGTCCCAGCCCTGAGGATGACAGAACCTGCGCGGTGATGACCGTCCCGGCCCTGAGGATGACAGAACCTGCGCGGTGATGACCGTCCCGGCCCTGAGGACACAGAACCTGCGCGGTGATGACCGTCCCGGCCCTGAGGATGACAGAACCTGCGCGGTGATGACCGTCCCGGCCCTGA
>JAKKZN010000020.1:147685-152970 GCA_033441825.1 Pangasius elongatus | reverse complement strand
ACAGCTGATCTTTATTTGGGGTTATTCAGAATAATTGATGACAGCTGTATGATAATTACTTTTGAACATGAGATTGTGATTGGTTCATTCTGAACACAGCCACTCCCCCAGTTATAAAAAGGTGTGTATACTTATGCAACCAGGTTGTTGTAACTTTTTTATTTTTTTCTATTTTTCCCTAAAATGTTTCTGATCGTTTTTCACTTAATTTTTATATAATGCAATTTTACATTGAGGGTGGAAAAAGTTCTGACATGATTTATCGTTTCATTCCATTTTTTACACCACAAAAACCTGCCATTTTAACAGGGGTGTGTAAACTTTTAATATCTACTGTAGCAAACTTAACGATAACAGTACATGTTTAAGGATAAGGGGGGTTTTTCCAATTTGCATATTTATGCATATGCACATAATCCATGTATTCTTTATCAGAGTGTAGAGATGTTCTTCTGTCTTATCAGTCTCTTTTCCGCTTCACTTTTTCAAGGTTCAGACTGTAAATAAACAGGAACAAAACCCAGCAGGTTGATAACAGAATCAGTCATGAGATCACAGGCTGTAAAACTTCACCTCAAAGAGCAAACAGGGAGAGAGAGCAGATAAACAGCCTGAGGTCATTAACACAGAGAACAGACTAAAAAAAACTACGACTCCCTCCCAAAGGCCAGACTTAAATGTGTTACAATAAGTATCAAATATAATAATGTTCTTATTAAAACATCTAAAATGTTAATGCTAGAACACACACACACACTCCATTGCAGGGAGACTTCATACTGGAGAGTTTTTATGACAAGTGTTACTGATAGTGAATTAAAACTTTTGTGATAAGTATGTAGAGTTAAAGTTAGGGTTAGGGTTAAAGTTGCTAATTAACTGTTATGTTTTGTGTTTTCTCATCAGTTTGGAGATGGAGCTGGATTTGCAGTTCCGACTCCAACAGTTCCTGTTCTGGCTTCTTCCACCGCACCCCAAATCAGCCACACAGGTGAGGACACGTCCCAAACATCCCACAAGACCTTCACACTCCCAAGTGTTCAACGCTTCCTATCCATCTATTTTTATATTAACGTTGAATATGCACGCAGCCTGAATGAAAGCAAGTCCTCTTAATGATCAGACCTGATGCGTCATCAGATGTAATTATTATAGTTATCAGGAATCAGGAGGTTTTAGAACTGGTGGTGAAATTGAAGTTTGCCAAAAAGCCCTTCAGGCACATTTATACCATTATGGTGGCGTTTTCAGAAAACCGACTCATGTTTCGCTGCGCATTAGCTTTTCCAGTCCGGTCCTTTAGGGAATCCTGACAGTCCACATTTTTGCTTTTTGTTCAGTTTCCCAACACACCTTTATACGGTATTCAGTGTTCTCGACTGTTCCAGGTGTGTTATGAGCCGTAACTGAGAGTGTGTCAGAATCCTTGATTGCTATTATAGAGGTGATTTATTTATGATGACTCATCTTTAACTATGCATTAAGAGAAGTTTTTATATTCTTTCTTTACTCAACACACCTGAACACAGGAACAGAATCACAGGAACCGACACAGATCAAGCATGAAGAATTTACCTAATATGTGCTAAACAGTTGCTAACACTGTTTTCCTTCATGAACAGGCAATACAGAGAGTCTGCCAAATGGAGGTATCATCTCATTGGATGACCTTGAAGAAGGACAAATTCTGATCCCTCCTCCTCCCTCCATTGCACCTCCACCTCCACCTCCCCAGTTCATCCCTCCATCCCCTGGACATGTCACTCCTCCACCAGCATTTTTTGGGGAGCTGTATTCACCTGTAGACCTGTCCACTCTAGAGCCACCCTCCATGCCCCCTCCCAAGCCACCTTCACTAGGAACACCAGAAGATGTAGACCTGTCCATGTTAAGGCCTCCGCCTATGGCTCCCCCGAAACCCCCAAGTTATCAAATCTCTACAAACTCACCTGAGGACATCCCAGAGTGCCCCAAATTTACCCCTCCACTGCCCCCAACTGAGAAACCCCAGTCCCCCACAACCAATGTCCATAAGATGCCTCCTCCTAAACCCATCAGGTTCTCATCCATCTCCAACATTGATTTGCCTCCATCTGGATCTACTACCCCAACTTCTACACCCTCAGGAAGGCCAGCTTCCAGCTTTATCTCCCAGAACACAAGCAAACTTTACACTGTACCAAAAACAACAATTCTCAGTGGCCAATCAGATAGAGAGAAAATGATGCAACACAACCTAGAGAATCCCTCCAGAAACCCAGTTGGACTTCATGTCAATGGGAAAGCACCAACATCTGAAAGGGAAATGAGCACACCCCAAAACCCAGTGCCCCCGGTCAAGCCAGTGCGTCGCAACAGTTCAGGCATCAAGCTGGAGGAAAATCTACAGGACTTGAAGGAGAATGTGCAGGTGAAGCTACCCAATCAACCAGCAACACCAGTCAGGGTCGTCAACAACACAAGTGCAACTTTAGAGACACCACCAGATGTTCCAAATAAGATCCCAACTTCAATAAAAGGTTCTCCCACAGCAGAAAGGCCAGCAGCAGTGCTGTCAGCTCAAGACATAATTCACTTGACGCCTGTGGACCCAACACGAAAATATAGCCCGTTACTGAACCGCAAGCTGCAGAGCCTGAAAACCAATGAACCTTCCAGCGGGAAGGAGGCGGCTGCTTCTCCACTCACCCTGTTGATGGCGGCAAAGGAACGAGAGAAGCAGAGGGCAGTCATTTCCAGAGACAATAGCACCAAGAGCAATAGCTCCGCAGATTCCACCAACGGAAGCATCCATCCGAGTGACACCAGACCCAACTCATTTACTGTTACCCCGAGACCACCGATGTCCTCAGGAAGTGTCAATCCCTTCATAGAGCCCAAACTCAACACTGAGAACCCAAAGGCTACTTACTCCACACCTGAACACTTTGTACCCTCCAACAGCATTCTAATTAAAAACCCGACAAGTATTGCATCCCCAAAATCTCCATCTGGGCTGTACAATGGCTTTGACATCTCCTTCATCCCTCCTCCACCTGAGTTTGCTAACTCTGATCCAGAAGATGAAGCTCCACCCAACATGCCTCCACCTGACCCACCAGCCAAGAGAACAGATATAATTCCACCTCTAAACTCTGCTCCCATCACAAATGGCCCTACAAATCCCCCAAGTATTAAATCATCCAGCACCACCACCCCAATTAATGCTGTTCCTGACACTCAGTTCAAACCAAAACCCCAAGCTCCACCGCCATCTCTACCCAAAACTCAGCCCCAAGCTCCACCCCCATCTCAACTGAAAACTCAGCCAGACGCTCCACCCCCATCTCAACCAAAAACTCAGCCCCAAGTTCCAACTCCATCTCAACCGAAAACTCAGCCCCAAGTTCCAACTCCATCTCAACTGAAAACTCAGCCCCAAGCCCCACCCCCATCTCTACCCAAAACTCAGC
The DNA here is from genome assembly GCA_033441825.1 of Pangasius elongatus. Taxonomy (NCBI): domain Eukaryota; kingdom Metazoa; phylum Chordata; class Actinopteri; order Siluriformes; family Pangasiidae; genus Pangasius; species Pangasius elongatus. The sequence continues at coordinate 149,518 of JAKKZN010000020.1, read as the reverse complement.
CCCAAGCTCCACCCCAAGCTCCACCCCCATCTCTACCCAAAAGTCCACCCCAAGTTCCACCTCCATCTCAACCCAAAACTCAACCCCAAGCTCCTCCGTCTGTCGCCGCCAGTCAGGCCACACTGCTCAGCATCCTGCAGAAGAAGATGCTGGAAATGGATTCCAAATTCGCTCCAGCCCACGAAGCAGACACCGGCAGCGATGACTGGAACTCCCCTCTGTTTGATGAGGATGTAGGGGGTGGTCCTTCCCTAGACTTCACCCCCAAATCCAGGAGCTCCACTTTGCCTCCACAGTCTGCAGGTCTGGACATGAAAGAACTGGAGCACAAAGTGACCAAGAAAGCACAAGCTAAAGCACCAGCCAGGTAAATTCTGTTAAACTCCACTGCCTGGCAACTGCTGCTTTTACTTCAACAATTATGTATCACTAAAATAAAAAAATCATAAAGTTAACATTTCTAAACAAGACACAGTTTGACATCGATGCTGCGGATCTTCAGTTTATAATTTCCAGATGTTTATATGATGTGCGTTATGTTCACACTGAAATCTGATTCTTCTCTAATTTTTCAGCAGTGGTTCTTCAAAGCAGCAGTTTGGGATGACGTTCATAGTGAGGCCTGGGACCAAGCAGCCCATCACACCCGTCCACAAAACTGAGTAACCAACTACACAAACAGGCGCGCGTGCGCGCACACACACACACACACACACACACACACACACACACACACACACACACACACACACACACACANCGCGCGCTCACACACACACACACACACACACACACACACACACACACACACACACACACACACACACACACACACACCTCTGCATAAAGAACTCTTTAAGGAAAAGATGTTACATATGATATTGGACTGGTTACACACAGCAGCATTTTTCTGGAAGTTGAATTCACCTGAAACTCTGTTCTAGTGTTTTTATAAACTGCTCTTTGTGCGTTTCCAACCTGGATTTATTCTCTGTAGGACACACACTCGACTGACATCTGTGTGTAAACCACACACACACACACACACACACACACACACTTAACATGGTGTTGGAGGAAATTTAGTTTCATGTTTGTAATTTTTAAAAATGCTGTTCATCAAACTTTAAGCTGCAGAAGAAACGGGTACGAAAACGCAGGACAGAAAAACATCAATGTTTCAGCACGGACTTGTACATTTTAGCAGGCTCATTTTGTTTGTGGGCAATTTATGCCTAAGGAACTTATTTAGAAAAATGTATTTCTGTTTTTCTGTCAGAGTAATGGCTCTGTCCCAAACGCTGCTGTCTGATACTTACACACACTCACTCTCTTATATCTAACATACATTCACAGTGCTTTATGGCTAATAAACATCAACATCAAATAACCACCAGGAAGCCTTTCTAGAGATGTGTGTGTGTGTGTGTGTGTGTGTGTGTGTATATATATATTCTAGCATTTGGAAGAGAATCTTGAAATTGGTCAACATTCTGATAAGAACAGAGTTTGGGATGCAGCTGTAGGGTCAGAACTGTAATGAAGTGTAAAAAGTGATGATTATCTGGACGTTAAACTTGTTTTAGCGTCTCAGCTGACAGGAAGTGAGTGAGACTGTAAAGTTCTACTTGTGTGATTATAAAAGTATAAATGTTTTATTAATGAAATGCTGTAATAGTGTTATTAAAGTGTATTATTAAAGTGTGATAGTGTGTTTGTGTCGAGGTCAGCGTTATAATTCACACGGAAATGTTTTCCGCTGATGAGAGATGAAACTGGAGTGTGAGAGCGACGGAGTGCTGTAGTGTGCGCTTTCATCACACTGACTAAAGG
>JAKKZN010000020.1:142685-145185 GCA_033441825.1 Pangasius elongatus | reverse complement strand
CTAAGCGAGAGGCAGGTTTGGGTTTTCTACGATCCCACAGCAACAATCGGCCATCCTGAAACAGAGACAGTTTAGTGACACTGTTCACACACTCAGGAGCAGGAAGTTAATGTGTATGAGATGATGATGATGATGATGATGATGATGATGAAGGTCACCTGAGCACAGGACAGGAACAGCGATTCGTCAGTCGGGCTGCAGGACACACAGCTCACTGCCATGGAGTGCACTGAGAGAGAGAGAGAGAGAGAGAGAGAGAGAGAGAGAGAGAGAGAGATTTTAGTTCTAATTAGAGCACTGATCTGATATAGAGCAAATAATTGGATATTTGAAAAAAGAAATGAAGTTGATCAGATTCTATAAGAGACACAGCCTGAAATATCAGAGAACTGTTCGTAGTGAAGCAGATTAAAGTCAATCACACAACGTGTTAACAACAAAAACAGTGTTAACAACTACATTAACAACTAAAACGTTAACACGTTAACAATTACATTAACAACAACAAAGTTAACATTAACAACAACATAAAAAAAACAAATGTTACCTACACTAATAACATTAACAGCATTAACAGCAACAACAGCGTTAACAGCAACAACAGCGTTAACAGCAACAGCCACTGGTGCGGGGTTTCAGCTCGGGAGACGTGCGAGTTGCTCTTGCGGGAAGTTTCCGTGCAAGTCTCGTATAAAGAGAATTGACGATTGTTTGTTAGGACGGATTTTATTATATTCCACTGAAAGACACGACGTTTAGCTCCACATTTCTAACCTCATGCACTGATGGAGAAACATCACTGCTGAACTGAGATACACGTTCACAGCAGGACACTGAAACTAGGACATGGCGGAGTACCAGAGATGTTACGGGTCAGAGGTTAAAGGTCATGCTCTCACCACTGTAGGTGTTGATCACAGACTCCTGATTCAGATCCCAAACTTTAACCCTGAAAACAGCAACACACACTTATTAACTGTTTTACACACACACACACACACACACCCTGTCACATACACACTTATTAACTGTTTTACAAACACACACACACACACACACACCCTGTTACATACACACACACTTAACTGTTTTACACACACACAAAATCTTACACTCACGCTTATTAACTGTTTTACACACACACGCACAAATACATACGCACAACCTCTTACATACACACTTATTAACTGTTTCACCCACACACACACACACACACACACACACACCTGCAGTCCATGCTGCCACTGATGGCATGGTGGGCGTCGGCCGCTGAACTGATCGTCGTGACGACGTGATCATGTTCGTGACGACTGAACCTGTTCACCAACAAACGCTCATCTTCAGCCAAATCCCATAATTCAACTGCACCTACACACACACACACACACACACAATTATGAAATCCACGAGGCTATAGGACACTTGCACACTATAAACACACACACACACACACACACAGAACGGTATCTATACCAGAATCAGATCCTGTGATGATGGTCCTGTCCGTCAGCCACTTGACATCATTAAGTCCCGCCTCCGTCTGAAGCCCTGCCTTACAGAAGCCCTCATTGGGCGCCAGTTTAGAATCAGAATAAATCCAGATAGAACCGAACCAACACCGACCCGTCAGACTGGAGGCACTGAGCAGGAACACACCGTCTGAGAGAGAGAGGGAGAGAGGGAGTGAGAGGGGGAGGGAGAGAGAGAGAGAGAGAGAGATAGTGAGGGAGAGAGAGACAGAGAGAAGGGGAGAGAGAGAGAGAGAGGGAGAGAGGGACAGAGAGAGAGATAGAGATAGTGAGGGAGAGAGAGACAGAGAGAGAGATAGAGATAGTGAGGGAGAGAGACAGAGAGACAGAGATAGTGAGGGAGAGAGCGATAGAGAGAGAGAGAGAGACAGAGAGAGAGAGAGAGAAAGTGAGGGAGAGAGACAGAGAGAGAGAGATAGTGAGGGAGAGAGAGAGAGAGCGAGAGAGAGATATTGAGGGAGAGAGAGAGAGAGAGAGAGATAGTCTCTCCTTTGAAGTCTGTACTTTTGTGAATGCTCTGATTCAGTGGAATTGTGAAGCGTTAAACACGTGATGGTTTCGGCCCCGGGGCGTTTGTTGGTTTTGGTGGATTTAAACTTGATTATTAAATGTCTGTGTGACGCGCACGCACACACACACACACACACACACACACACACACCTCACCTGTGTATATACACACACACACACACACACAAACACCCCACCTGTACATACTCTCACACACACACCCCACCTGTACACACTCACACACACCCCTCACTCACACACACACACCCCACCTGTACATACCTCACTCACTCACACACACACACACACACACACACACACACACACACACACACACACACACACCTGTACATACTCACACATGCACATGCACATGCACACACACACCCCCCCTGTACATACCTCACACACACACACACACACACACACACCCCACCTGTACACTCACACATGCACATGCA
>JAKKZN010000020.1:138271-142585 GCA_033441825.1 Pangasius elongatus | reverse complement strand
AGAGTGATGATTCGCTGTGGAGACCCCTGAAGGGAAAAGCCCAAAGAAGAAGAAGAAGATTATTATTATTATTATTATTATTATTATTATTATTATTATTATTATTTAGCACTGATTATTATTTCCGGTTTTTATCATGTCCTGTGGTTGTTTAAGAGAAAATAAAGTGCAGTTTTACACTTTTTCACTTCTCTGTGCTTGCTGTTTTTCTCTTTGCCGTGTTCCTGTCCTGTATTTTCAGGTTTAATTCTGCACACAACATTAGTCATAATTTTAATATCATACATTTTATAGTTTATGTGAAATCCGGTAGAAAGAAGAAAAGGAATAAAACATCAAAGTGCAGCTCAGTTAATTGGTCGCTAGGGGGTAGTGTGTGTGTGTGTGTGTGTGTGTGTGTGTGTGTGTGTGTGTGTGTGTGTGTGTGTGTCACATTCACACCTGTAGTGCACTTAGAGAAGGAGTAAGGAGCTGAATCCCATTCAGACATGTAGCACTAAAGTGTAGGAGTCATTATGCAGTACCCTATGTAGTGCACTTAGAAGGTGTACAAGCTGGAATTTAATTCCCTATTTAGTGCATAAATAAAGGGAGTAAGGGACTTGTGTAGTGCCCTACATAGAGTGTACAAGTCACTGTTTTAAACCCTACACCGTGAAGTTAGGGTTAAGGTACGTTGGGAGTAAGGTGTGATTTGGGACGGAGCCATGGTGTGTTATGAAGTGTGGACTCAGTATGTCATGTTCCTGAAAGTGACCTCACAAACACCCATTTGGTGTTTCACCTTTGACCTCTCAGCACCTTTCCCACTTTCCCATGTCCTCCTCACACCCCCTCACTCTCCCACTTCCTGTCGGCTCTCTGTAAACAGGAAGTGATGACGGGGGCCTCTGTGAGAGTGCCAGTGGAGGGAGGATGAGGCCGATAAGGTAAACAGGGTCGTGACCTTTGGCCTCTCACGCATCAGCAGTGGTTTAACCAATGAGAGCAGCCTATGCATGGTTTTCATGGTGACACTCTCAGGCTGTACGTCCAAAAGTAGGGTGTCTTCTAGTAAGGCAGGGATCTGTGTAGTTTGGGATGTAACCACTGAATACACACACACACACACACACACACACACACACACACACACACCATCCACTTTAATAGGAACAACTGTAATCCTGCACATTCATGCAGTTGTCTATTCGGCCAATCATGTGGCAGCAGCACGACGTATAAAATCATGCAGATGCAGGTCAAGAGCTTCAGTTAATGTTCACATCAAACATCAGAATGAAGAAAAGGTCCGACCTCTGTGACCGAGGCGTGGCTGCTGGCACTGGACAGATGAAGATAAAGATCACCTGGTCTTTTTCTTTGAGTCTGTGCCTCAGATTCCTGTTCCTGGCAGGAGAGGAACCTGACGTGGTCTTCGGCTGTTGTAGCTCATCCACCTCAAGGTTCGATGTTTTGTGCATGCTGAGATACTTATTTGAGTTATTATATCCTTCCTGGCAGCTCAAACCAATCTGGCCACTTTCCTCTGACCTCTCTAGTCAACAAGTCGTTTCCACCCACAGAACTGTCGCTCACTCAATGTTTTTTGTTTTTCGCACTCTTCTGTGTGAACTCTAGAGACTGTTGTGTGTGAAAATCCCAGGAGATCAGCAGTTTCTGAAAAACTCAAACCAGCGCATCTGAGTGAGAGAGAGAGAGTGAGAGAGAGAGGGAGAGAGAGAGAGAGAGAGAGAGAGAGAGAGAGTGTTTCTCCTTCTTAAACACTGCTTAAGGGGTGCTAATAGAACACACCTGCGCGCTGGTGTAACCCATTTCTGGTCAATGCTACACCTCCTGGGAATAAGGGGTTTATACTGTGTGTAAAGTTTATTACTATTATTCAAAAATGGTTTACAGCTTTAGCAGCCTTTAGTGTGTGTGTGTGTGTGTGTGTGTGTGTGTGTGTGTGTGTGTGTGTGTGTGTGTGTGTGTGTGTGTGTGTGTGCGTGCCCATATAAACACACGCACACGTCTCATCACCACGGAAACTTGTCTGACAGAGTTAGGTGTGTTAAATCTGTGTCTGGCGGCCCGTTGAGTCAGAGAACACACCTTTATTCACACACACACATACACACACACACACACACACACACACACACACCTGGCTGGTTCAAACCTGCAGTGGAGGAGCATGAGGTGAAATCAATGGCCTGAGGCTGCAATTTACAGAACACCGCACCCAGAACACACACCACTGTCTCTCTCACACACACACACACACACACTCACACACACACACACACACACACACACACACACACACACACACACACACACACACAGTATAGTCAGACTTCACTGCTGAGATACAAGGAATGTCCTTCTCTCATATTTCCACCAAAACACACTGACATCCCACAATAACCCCCATGCCATATCCAGGAAGTCGAGTCTTAACTATTAGATTTATAAATATTGAATTGAATGACTTTTACAAGTTTGAGTTCATTACTGAGTCACTGTTGAGTTTATCTGTGTGTCTCAAATCGCACCCTGTTCCCTATAGAGTGCACTATTTTATAGTGATGCCTGAGATCATGATATGAAGAATAACTCCTGAAGACATTAAATCTCCAAGGGTGTAGGGAGTAGGGCGCATGGGGGAGTGCAGTGAGCAGGGTGTAGGGAGTAGGGCGCATGGGGGAGTGCAGTGAGCAGGGTGTAGGGAGTAGGGAGTAGGGCGCATGGGGTTGTTTATGTTCTGTATGTTTATAAAGTGTTCTTTTGCACTGAGCTGCAGAGGATTAGTGAGTCTTTCTCTAGTGCACAATGAGACACTCTCTTGTTAGGACACACCCGAATGCGCACCACCGAGGGGACTAGAGTTACACTTAACCCTCACCGCTCCACAGGGAGCACACAGAGGTAGGGAATAGGGGTAGGGAATGGGGTAGGGAGCAGGGGGTAGGGATTAAGGTTTTACAGTAACTCTCTTATACAGCAGCATTCTTCAGTTTGTCCCTTTGAGGAACCCTTACAGGTCCCATGCAGAACCAAAACAGAGGGTTGGGGTTCCGAAGCCTTTAGGAAGAGAAGAACCCGTAACTGTCCAGAGAACTAACAATTAAAAGATTAGTGTGTGACTAAAAGCTAAAGCTAATATTCTTATTTACTCGTGTAGTGGGAGGTGCCGTGATGTCCCAGGGCAGTAATCCACGCCGGGGCGGAGCTTTTCGGCCCCATGTGGAGCAGACGAGTCCGCTTCATACTTGATTTTCTTTGTGTGCATGCAGAAGCAGCAGTAACGTGAGCGGTTCACACACTCGCTGCGTATCTTACCTACATCCAGAAGTTTTAAAAGTGACTTTCACTAGATCGACACGTCGGAGCCAAAACGTCCCTGTCCCATGTTTAGCGATTTCATCCACATGGCGTTAAACACAAACGAGCTCTGTGTCTCTTTTTAAAACGTTCCGCCATCATCGTGATTGTTGTCAAGAGCTGATGATCTCATATCGAACACTCTGACCTCACACTCAAAAGTATTTACCAATCTAGAAAATCCAGAAGACTGATACGCAAAACAGAGCTTTCAGTAGGTTTGAAGGCGACATGAGAAGATTTTAAAACACAAAAGCAAACTGTAACAGGAAACGCCGTTAGTGTTAGCGCTCAATAACAGTATAGAATAGTGCGTAAATACGCAACTTGAAACACAATGCTAGTGTGTTTAGTGGAGGTAGATGTTGTTTTGTTTGCTGAGCTACACCACTGCAGTGTGTCAGGAGAGTGAAAAGACTGAAATAACACAGACATTTAATTTACACGTGGCTCGTCTGAAGGTGACTCCCAGAAACACAAAATCTTAAAGTTAGAGCTAACGGTTAGGGTTAGGGTTTAGTCCTAGGCTTGTGGTTATAGTTATATTCAAATTATTTAAAGTTTTGTTTTAGGGCATCAGTTTAGAGATTAAGGTTTAGTGAGTAGGGTTTAAGGATTAGAGATTAAGGTTTAGTGAGTAGGGTTTAAGGATTAGAGATTAAGGTTTAGTGAGTAGGGTTTAAGGATTAGAGATTAAGGTTTAGTGAGCAGGGTTTAAGGATTAGAGATTAAGGTTTAGTGAGCAGGGTTTAAGGATTAGAGATTAAGGTTTAGTGAGCAGGGTTTAAGGATGTGTTTTTTATGTTTTTGAGTCAGTGAGTTTTGATTCATCCAGACGTGTGTGTGAGTGTGTGTGTATGACCACGGCAGTGCTGTGATACACACTTCCTCACAGTGCCACGCCCGTCACAATAATGAATCAAAGCGCACACACACACACACACACAC
>JAKKZN010000020.1:128271-133271 GCA_033441825.1 Pangasius elongatus | reverse complement strand
ATGTGCCTGTTTGTGTTAATTTGATGTGCTCTGCTATAAATAAAATATAGCATGCTAACAATGTGAAGGATAATCTGACCTAGCAACCAGCTGCTACACTTACAGAGAAACTTTAAGTTAATTTTATATATATATATATATATATATATATATATAAGGTGTGTGTGTGTGTGTGTGTGTGTAGTTAACAGGTCAGTGTGTGTGTCGTCCTGGTTTTGGGGGTCGAACCTGCAGCGGCTGTCCAGAAAACACCTATGGAGACCCGCTAACCGGCTGCAGACGTAAGAATCCTGTCTCACTCTCTGTGTCTCACTCTCTGTGTCTCACTCTCTCTAAAAATGTAACCATATTTATCAAGTAATAAAACCACAACAACAACAACAACAACAACAATAATAATAATAATAATAATAATAATAATAATATCTCTCCGTCCCTCCCAGCGTGCGTGTGTGAACGTGTGGGCAGTGTGTCCGGGGGATGTGACCGCCGTACAGGTGTGTGTGTGTGCAAGCCAGGTGTGGTCGGAGACAGGTGTGACATGTGTGGGCGTGGTCACTGTGCTCAGTTCCCTAACTGCCCCGTCTGTCCGTCATGCTTCTTCTCGCTCAACGCAGACTTGCAGAACCTCACAATCCGCCTGCACCACCTCACGTACACACTCACACACACACTGCACCCCCAAATCCCCACACACACACTTCAACGCATCACAGGTGCACAGCATACACTCCGGCGAATCATCAATGCCCTGCAGCAGCTCCCTAATGACAGAGACCTATACGACACCTATACACTCCGTTTATACACACTGCGGTGAGTCTCTCTCTCTCTCACACACACACACACACACACACACACACACACACACAGAGAGTACTGTCCTCACACAGTGTTACCTGTCTCTCTCTCTCTCTCTCTCTCAGCTCTGAGTTGGAGAAGGTGGAGGAGGATTTGAGGCGTACAGGTGTAGTTTATACTTCAGACCTGGAGGTGGAGCTGCGCAGACTCCAGGAACAGCTTTCTGACCTTCACCTGGTTTACAACGCCAAGAAACAAGCAGCAACACACTTAAACAGCTCTAACTATGCTGGTACACACACACACACACACACACACACACACACACAGTGGAGAGAGAACTGCATTGGACTTTCCTTTAAATAGTACACTTATCATACGTTTATGCCTGTGTGTGTGTGTGTGTGTGTTTGTAGGAGTCCTGGACGCTGTTAAAACTGCCTTCAACAGATCCACAGATGCGGTGAAACGTGCAGACGGAACAGCAGACACTGTGGACAAGTCAGCGTCAGTCAGAGGTGATGCCATTAATGGCCTGAAGCACGTACAGCCAATCAACACGCAGAACCTGCAGACGCTTGAGAAGGACCTGGCAACCCGTCCCAACCTCACACCTACAGCCACACAGGTGAGAATACAAATAAGTACACAACATCCACCTCAGACTATAATTAGGATTATTAACATAGATAAGTAATTCGTAAGCTAATTATCATAAATTTTTATGATAATATTTAATTAACCAGGCTAGCTATTATAAATAACTAACTTATGATTCAAAATTCTCCTGTAAATGTGCGTGTGTGTGTATATGTGTGTGTAATTAGGTGTGTGGCAGCAGGCGTGAGTTGCCGTGTACCCCGCTGCAGTGTGAGGGCGAGCTGTGTCCTGTAGACGGAGCGTCCCCCTGTGTTCAGGGACAGACGTGTGTGGGAGCGTTACCATGGAGCCAGAGGGCAGAGCAAGACACAGTGGAGGTGAAGGAGAAACTGCAACAACTCAACGACAAGATCACTCAGGCATACACACAGGTAACACACACACACACACACACACACACACACACACACACACACACACACAGAGTTCCCAGTGGCTGATAACGGTAGTGAAAATGTTACTAACTCTGATTTTCAGATTCAGAAATCCCAGGACTCGACCAATCAGGTAAGACTGTCTGCAGATGAGCTGTCCAATCAGATGAAGCGTACTCGTGATGACCTCGATGAGGGACTGAAGGACATTAAAGGCTTTGTTAAGAAGCTGAAGGACTTCCTGTCAGGTGAGTTCTGCACACGATCACATCACTATTTAAATGCACATTTAACTTTGCGCCTGGTCTGTCAAAGGCTCTGTCTAAAATGTCTCCTCGCTCCCTACATAGTGCACTACTTAGGGCAAGTATAATCATAAAAGAGAGGTGTTAATATAGAACGTGTATATATAATATTTTATTACATATGCAGTATATTTAGTATACATATGTAGGTATTATGTATGTATATACGCAGCAGGGAGGCATAGGGAGGGCTGGATGAAACATTTTTTACTTGTCTAATTTACATATTCATGCATATTTATAGATCCCAGCATTTTTTAATGAGGGAGAAGGTGCAGAGACTTTCCTCTGGCATTTTTAGAGTAATTCTGTATGTGTGTGTGTATGTGTGCGCGTACAGACCCGACCGCTGACCCTACAGCAGTGCAGCGTGTGTGTGAGGGTGTGTTGGGTGTGAAGCTGCCTGAGACGGTCGACGCTCTAAAGAAGAAGCTGAAAGAGATTCAGGATGTGGCTGCCTCCCTGCCCGACACCAGCAAGGTCCTAAAGAATGCCAGCTCACATCTGCAGGAGGCACAGCAATTACTGCAGAATGCCAAGAATGCCAGGTACACAACATGCTAACACACACACAAACGCTAACACACATGCTAACACACACTAGGCTGCAATCTACCATCACACACTAGTCAGATTCATTTATAAATATGTGTGTGTGTGTGTGTGTGTGTGTGTGTGTGCCTTGCAGGGACACAGCGCTGGGTCTGCAGGACAGCACTGAGAGGGTTCTGGAGTTTCTGAATGATGGTGAGAGCGCCCTCGCTGACATGGAGGAGAAACTGCAGCACAACCTCGACATCATTGACCAAGTCAGAAACAACATCCAGAATGTACGTTAACATTCATCATCTGTAACCCCGAACCATCTGTAACCCCAAACCACCTCTAAATCACAAACCATCTCTAAATCCCAAACCATCTCTAAATCCCAAACCATCTCTAAACCTTGTGTGTTTGTCTCAGGTGGAGGACGTTCTGCTTCCAGTCGAGAGGTTAGTGAACGAGGGGTTAGGGGTAGTGGACTCACTGCGCCCCCTGCTGGACCCCCTGAAGGAGGAAGTGCAGAGAGGAAGAGAACTAGCAGAGGAAGCAGGGGAGAAGGCAGAGGAGGCAGAGCATGAGGCCAACACTGCAGCACAGGTGTGCAACACACACACACACACACACACACACACAATTAAAAGAACCATTAAATAATTGTCAGTTCAATTGCAATAACTCATTTGAGCAAATCAGGTGAAATCAATGCATACACACAGAAAACACACACTACAGAAAATTCACACACAACACTACACAACACTACACACTACACTACACACTGCATTACACACTGCATTACACACTGCATTACACTACACACTACATTACACACTACATTACAAGGTCCTAATTATTATTATTATTTTTATTATTGTGTGTGTGTGTGTGTGTGTGTGTGTGTAGGACCTGGAATTACTGCAGCAGCAGCTGCTGAAGCTGAAGCAGGACACAGACACAAACAACAACACAGATGCAGCAGGAAAACGCCTACAGACTCTACAGACTGAGGCGACACACCTGATTCAGGACACAGCCGACATCCTGAACCAACTCACAGGTACAGATACACGGAGCGGGAGAGAGGGACAGAGGGAGAGACAGAAAGAGAGAGAGACAGACAGATGACAGTGGGTTAGGAGTGTACATGTTTACAGTTTAAATGAAATATAAAGTGTCACAGTTTTCAATAAATTAAATGAACATTGGTCTCTCTCTCTCTCCGTCTGTCTCATTTTCTGTCTCTCTTTTTCTCTTTCTCTCTCTCTCTCTCTCGCTCTCAGATAAGGAGGCGGGACTACGGAAGCTGGGGGAGGAGCTCATGTTAAACTCTCACCGAATGGACGGTTTGGAGTCTCGAGTGAATGAGCTGATCAGAAGCATCAGGACTAAAGTTAACAATCTCAGCGAGTGTGTGGACTGAGCAACTTTTAATACTTTTTTAAATGAAAATTTGAAAGTTAACATTAACAGTATTTTTTAAAGGTTAAATGTGTGACTTTTGTTTAATAAAAAAATTAAAAGATGTCAGTGCTGAGTGTTTGTGTTTACATTCCTGTACTTCCTGTTTCAGCCTTTAATCAAACACCTCACATTTCACTTCCAATAAACAGAAACAGTGCATTACAGCTCTCTCTCTCTCTCTCTCTCACACACACACACACACACACACACACACGCACACACACACTACAAAGTATTAGAATACTACTGCAAATATATAAAATACATAATTATGTGTAAATAATTTGGGTGCAATGAGACACCAATCAGCTGTGTAGCATTAACAACGTGTGTGTGTGTGTGTGTGTGTGTGTGTGTGTGTGTGTGTGTGTGTGTGTGAAGAATGTGGAGCTATTGAGCATGATGAAGTCTCACACAATGGAGCAGAACAGCGCAGAAGGTTGAAGGTCATCAGCATGAAAACACATTGTTCTCATACATCTGTTAAATACATTACACTCTCTCTCTCACACACACACACACACACACACACACACACACACACACACACACACACACACACACGTGTCCTGAAGGCTATCAGTCCCTGAGGGAGTGTGTCCACGTCTGTGTGTGTGTGTGTGTGTGTGTGTGTGTGTGTGTGTGTGTGTGAGATCCTACAAAAAAAATGACCACTAATAAAAACTGATGTGCTGGCACCTGGTGGTGGGAATAAACATCACATCTGCAGCCTTCATACACATTCATTCTCTCTCTCTCTCTCTCTCTCTCTCTCTCTCTCTCTCTGGGCCCCCGCCCCCGGCGGCACCGGCCCACACACCCACACACACCCACACACGCCCACACCAACCGAGAA
>JAKKZN010000020.1:117358-128171 GCA_033441825.1 Pangasius elongatus | reverse complement strand
ACACACACACACACACGCATACACACACACACACGCATACACACATGAGGAGGGAAATATAACTGTGAAATGAGTGAGATCTGCTGCACTGTGATTTTCTGAAACAGTTTTTTGAATGTATGTGATCCTTTGTTGATTATTACTGTTACAGAGCAACACTGAACCTTGACATCATCATCATCATCATCACCACACACACACACCCTCTCTCTGCAAGTAGCTGAGCTGACTTTTTAAACCAGCACATCAGTCGTATCATATCAGTGTTGCAGTGAGAGCAGTAAACCTCCCAAAGCCACTGCGCACTACAGCACTGTACGTGTGAGGTTTGGATGTTTTGCGGCTCTCGGTAGCGTGTTCATGACAGACGAGCACCAAGAGCCATTTTAACAACCTGTCAATCAAATAAGCCCCGCCTTAAAGTCACAGTGACGTCACAGTTGCATGTGATTTAACTCTTCCAACTCAGACCTCATCCTAAGAGTACAGTACAGTACATCACAGTTTCACATCCTGCTTTATTCAACTTTAAACACTTCATTTTAAACAAACTTCACCTTTAATCCGTGTGTGAGACGCCGTCCCCGTGTGCAGAGTCCACAGCCAGGCTCCTGTGTGTGTGTGTGTGTGTGTGCGTCTGTCTGTTTCTTTGAGGTCCTGAATGAGAAAACACAGTTTAGTGAAAGATCCTGAGATGAACCTGTGTGTGATCACACTCTCATTTCCTGAGTGTGCATATGAGTGATTTACACACACAGTTATTGTACGCAGCTTATATTTAATTTAACACAAAGCAGAATCTTTAACACTTCATCATAACTAGGAAAATAACAGAAACTTTCATTTTCTGCTTGAATTTTAATGAAACACGTGATAAATGTATACACATGATGAGCTCACAGAGATTTACCTGCGTTTAAATTACTCCTGTCACCTCATAACGAAACTTCCGGTCTGTCTGTCCTGTAGATAATCTCTCTCTCTGATATATATATATATATACACACACACACACCGGTTAGTTTTATTCCTGCAATTTTACTTTAAGTTTACTTTAGCCACCTACTCAAGCCACTTCCTGTTCAGGGTCACGAGACACGCTGACGTCACATCAAATACCCGGATGAAGAAGGCTGCTCCGTAATGTTTCTGTTGCCTATTTTTAATGAATATTTGTATACTATTCCAATGTTTTTGTTTTGTGTGATTGTGTTACTAAAGTGAACACACTATGCTGAAGTTTGTTTTATTTTTAAAGTTAAAACGCTGCTGTAGTTCTGACAAGCCACCAGGAGATGGCACTGTTAAGTCATTAATATAACATCTCTTAGTATTTAGTAAGTATTATACTTATGTCTGAAATAATAGCGTAAAAATATCTTATATATTGATTATTAAATCCCACAGTAGTATAATAGCGAATAAAGAACCACACTGGGATTTCACAGGGGAAATGAGTCTTTTTTTACACAAACTGAGAGTTAATAAACTCTACGCGTGTGAATAGAAACTGACTTGAAACCGAAGCGACTCTTTTTAACGGAATCATTTAGACCCACTGCTGAAAAACCCATTTAAAAAAGATTCATTCCGAAAGAGTCATTCCAGACGATTCGGTTCGCGAACGGCACGTCATCAGCGCGCACGTGACCACTCTTGAGCTGCTAAAGATTATATAAAATACTGTAATATTTTGTATAATTAAGTCACTGAACCAAAGTACATATCAGATTAAAAGAACATTAAAAAACACGTTATACTCAATAACAAAAACAGTATTAAGCATGTGGTCGTTGTTGTTCTCTGAATGGCACGAGCGCTGACGTCCTTGAGTGCGCGAGCTGTTAAATGCTAACCGGCTAATGCGCCGTCTGAGGTAAAAAAGGCAGTTAGGTCGGCAGTTAGAATCGTTTTGATGTAGTTTCATATTTTTAAAAACGTCAGTATTTTTTGTTTAAATGTTTGTTCAGGTCACTTATTTTTTTAAGTTTTAGCTAAGTAACTACAGCTAGCTAACGTTCTATTAGCCTGGTTGTTAGCATGCTAATTCTACCAATGTTATTTTAATTACATTTAATAACGCATTTAACTGTATGTATAAGTAGCTAATTCAAATAATGTTGAAAATCTAATTTTAAATAAAATAGATGTATGGCTAAGATGATTAGTTAAGGTTTTAGTAGTAGTATTTATCAGTAGTTAAGATGTATGAGCAGCGGTAAGCGCTGTCCCGTCTCTCTGACAGGAGCTGAAGTAAAACTGAAGGTTAATTTGATTATTAATGAAGAACAATGCCTCTTAAAGACTGCGCTTCATCCAGGGACACCAGTAACACAGGTATTTATTATAAATAAGAATGGATACAGATTTTACTACACTGTTAGTGGTGTAAATATTATTTTATTTCTATTAAGATTTATATTTACTCCACACACACCTGATCCGCAGCACCTGAAGTGTCACCTACACCACTCCTGCGTCACACCTGCTTTACAACTACATCACACCTGCATCACACCTGCTTCACAACCACGTCACACCTGCATCACACCTGTATCACAACCACATCACACCTGCATCACACCTGCATCACAACCACATCACACCTGCATCACACCTGCATCACAACCACATCACATCTGCGTCACAACCACATCACACCTGCGTCACAACCACATCACACCTGCGTCACAACCACATCACTACTGTATGTTTAATGTGAAGTAAATCCATGAAGGTGTGTTTGTTCAGGTGCGACAGTTAAGAGACAGAAACGCCGCTCATCCACAGACAGGAGTCTCACTGTCTCACCTGGGTGAGGAAATAATAATAATAATAGTAATAATAGTAATAATAATAATAATAATAAAGCTCAGAATGTGAAAACAGAATCTCATGTAATCATCATCTGACCGCAGAGACTGAATCTCACACAGTGTGAATGTTGGCTCACAAACTCCCAGCAATACAGCAGAGTTTAATTAAAAATACTTTATTTAATGGCTACAGAAATTAATTTACAGCAAACTTCAGAAAAACAGACTTCCTGTGAAACTGTGATGAGTTTCCTGTTACACGGCTGCGCTGTCTGTCCGTGTGGTACAGCTACAGAAGTGATTTATAATCGCACGGTTCCCTTTCAGTCTGGTTCCTCGAGTCGCTTCTGCAAATAAAATTAAATTAAATTAATTAATTAATTGTTTTATATTTAAAAAAAAGTGATTTAAAATGGAAAAAAAGGTTACAAAATTATAACACCACATCGATCTCTTCCAGTCAGTGTGTAATTATTTAACATTTTTTTTAAATGTAATAAGATGTCAGGGTATCGAGGATATCTCAGAAGAGAGTACTGTGACACGATGATCTCGATATCGCCCCGCTGTAGCGCCGAGCCCTGGCGTCAGTGGAAGGCTGTATTTTGGCGTTGGTGTCATGTCTTGTGTTAACGTTAATGTTAACAATAACGTTACCGTTGTCTCTTTGCAGAGACCATGGGGTGAAGACCATGCTGGACCGTTTCAGAGGTGCTGTATTTCTCTACACCACGTTTGCTCTGTAGTGTGTGTTTCACTGAAGGAGCGTACGGACCGTGATGTTCGTGATGCACATGTTCTTCTGCCTAGCCATTTAGCGCAGTACGCTATTATCCTGATGTTGTGTTCAAGAAAAATTACAGTTCCTCAGTAGAGCTCAGGGTTTCCTGGGACTCATCAGGAGAACAGAGTTCTGAGACTCCCTTTGTAGCCAGGGACCCCTTTACCTATAACATACACTTCACACTCAAAAGTATGTGCACCCCTGACCATCACACCCATATGTGCTTCTTCTCCGAACTGTGACAACAATGGCTGAAGAACACACTTGTACAGATCGTCTCTGTATGCCGGAGCATTACAGTTTCCCTTCACTGGAGCTAAAAAGCCCAAACCTGCTCCAGCATGACCACCTGGACACCAAGACGGCGTTATTTATAGTCTGATTGTTTTTGAGGTTTTCGTTAAATACATTCAAATCAAGTGACCAGTATATAAAGTTTTATAATGATGGCTTGTGATTTCCACCGCTGAACCCCTGGGAGTCTCCTCAGACTCCACCTTGAGAACTGCAGCATAAGAAGACATCTTCTGCTTTACCAGAGGAGCACGAACACTCCATAAATCTTCTCCCTACTTAGGAAGCCTCCATAACTGCACTGGTAATAATGTATTATCGATCAGTACACAAGAGACAGCGCATATTAGCCCATAGCTTCACCATGACTGACTGATTTTATTTAGAATATATATTTTATTCATCCACTCATCTCTGAATGTCTGAGTTATTTTAATAAAGTTGTAACTCTCTGAAACACCAGCGTCATATTCCACGGGACCTAAGTTTTAGAGCTGCGTTTTTACGTGCCAGAACTCTTCTGCCCCATCCTGGGGTGGGGGGAAGGATTGGACATAATCAAGCCTCATAATTTTCTTCACTATTAATGCATACGCGAGGAACTGAGGAACGTTTCTAAATGTCATGATAATATTGGAAATTGTGATTGAGTGATTGAGAACATCTCGGGGAAATCTCTGTCGGTTGTGACTTCAGACAGTGGCTCATTAGATTCTCTTTGTGTTCTTCCTGCAGTGGATATCAACAAGTCATTTATGGCTAAGAGGAAGTGTTGGGAGTCGTTCACCAGTTCATCTCTGAAAACCAGCCAGCAGAAGATCGAGGCGCTGTGGAGGTCTCATCAGAGAGAGCTGTAACACCGTTAATTATATCGGTTATCATAGCTATAATAAATGAGCTGTATAGTTGATTAATAATTCTTCTGTGTTGTGTTGTGTGTTCCAGAGCTCAGGTGTGTGAGGATTACAGTGCTCAGTTCTCATCCGTGTTCCAGCAGTGGGAGAGCGACATGCAGAAGAACAAAGACCAGGACAGGAACCTCACGGTACTGCTGATAATCTCTGACTCACTGGAACTGGAACCTGCAGAGAAACGAGAAATACTGTACTCTCAAATCAACACTCAGTAAAAATACAAAACTGTTAGGATACTAATGCAACTCTCTCTCTCTCTCACACACATCAGACAACATGATGAGATTTTTAATGCCTTTAGTATTATTCAGATCATAGTGATTGACACTCTAGTGGTGTTTAATGGTGTTTATTTGATGTCAGTCTCTGTTCCAGCGTCAGCAGATGATGTTTCAGCAGATGAGAGCTTCACAAACTGAGAGACTGAAGATGCTCAAGGAGACTGTAGATCACTACATCAAGGTAAACACACACACACACACACACACACACAGCTTTTGTTCAGGAAGATGCGCTTTAATAAAGTCATGCATGCAGAACTTCTGCACAGATGATAAATGTAAAAGTAATCAGGTTCAGACTGTAGTTCTTCAGTCCACCTAGTGTGTGTGTGTGTGTGACTAAAAACCCCTTTTTATTAAAAATAAATCTTGCTATATAAATGTTTCTTGAGATCTTTAGCCAACAGATTCTTCCAGCATTTTCCAACGTCTAAAAAAGTTGGTGATAAATTTTCCTGTTGTGTCTGTACTGTAGTGTGTGTGTGTGTCCTGAATGAGACTGGGTGATGCTTTATTAACGTTTGGAAGGATTTTATTTATTGCTTTGTCCCGCAGAGCACACAGGATCTTCAGGATGCTCACAAGGAGCAGACCATTGTGGCCATGAGTGAATTGCGCCAGGAGATGGCGCTGCTGCAGAAGAAAATCCTGATAAACGCAGTAAGTCTGATGGTCCGAGTGCACGAACACGAGCGGTGTGTAGTCCACTCTACTGCTGTCAGCCAATCAGAATGCAGGTAACTGAGCGCTGTGTTTCCCCACAGCAGCAGGAGGAGATGGCGTTGGTCAGGAATGCTCTGCAGTCCGTGCTCATGTAGGTACTGATGCAGATTTTTACAGACCAAGACGAGTTCTAACGAGGCTGTGTGTGTGTGTGTGTGTGCACATGTGAGATCCTTCACTCAGTCTGACAGAAGTTCAGGGCTACAAACGTCCTCTGTTATTCTTCTCAAATCTTCACTCAGGTTCACTTTGCAGTCTGAAAATAATTATAATATAAAATAAATGAATAAATCCACATAACTTTACTGAGAGACTCTGAATAAACTGTGTGTGTGATTAGTGTGTGATTATACTGTGTGTGATTAGTGTGTGTGTGATTAGTGTGTGTGTGTGAGATTATACTGTGTGTGATTAGTGTGTGTGATTACAGTGTGTGTGTGATTACAGTGTGTGTGTGATTACAGTGTGTGAGATTATCGTGTGTGTGTGATTAGTGTGTGTGATTATACTGTGTGTGATTACAGTGTGTGTGATTATACTGTGTGTGATTAACGTGTGTGATTATACTGTGTGTGTGATTACTGTGTGTGATTATACTGTGTGTGATTATCGTGTGTGCGATTAGTGCAGTTTCAATAAACATGAGTTTAAGTAAAGTGTAAAAGTTACAATTTAATTTTAAATGTCTTTTTTATTAATTCCATTTAACATCTGAGGCAGATTGAACACTGCCCCACACACACACACACAGGTTTCAGGCACAGAATGCAAAAGCAACATTAAATAAAATATTTTCACAATAATACATGTGCTAAAATAACAGTAGCTGATGTGTGTGAGGATAAAAGACAGACACACACACACACACACACACACACACACACACACACACACACACGTGTTCAGTAACAGCGGCTGATTGTGAGATGTGGATTCATGTTCAGTGTGGTCGTCAGTGATGGATTTTATACATCAGCGTATCGGAGTTCTGCAGGAACATTTCACAAACAGCCACGAGGAAGAGCGTTTAATTCAAACAGAATTTTTTAAAACCCCAGTAAATGCAGTGAATCAGGAAAAGTGCTGTAGAATATAAATTGTTTAGAAAATGTTGATATTAATTTAGAAAAACAAAAGAAACAAAATAAAGGAGAAAAATAGGAACAAAGCACTTTTAATTTAGAAAATTATGGAATATGTTTGACGCAGAACATATTTAGGTTTGTACACGAACAAAATATATTCTGAATAAGAAAAAAACAAATTTAATTTTATACTTAAAAAAATAGAGAGTGGGCAGAAGGAACAATTTTTTAAAAAGTAGTTAATCTGAATGTTTACGCATTACTCTTTTACACGCTGCAGTGAAGTTTGTTCCTTTAGTTTAGTTCCTGCGCTGGAGCCACGAGGCTGATGTAGATAACCGGTGAAGGAGCAGCCTGGCTTGGAGCCAAATCGCCACGGGGGACACCGTGTGCGGGGACACCGCGCGCGTAAATCGCCACGGGGGACATCGCGCGCATAAATCGCCACGGGGGACACCGCGTGCGTGTTCATGTTTCGGCTGGAGTCTGAATTCAACTTTACACACAAAAAAAGAAACAAGAGATGATACCTGTTTTTACAGAATAAAATATATAATTATGATGGATGTACAAATAATTGAATACATTTGTAGCAGCAGTCATCGTTCATTTGGACTTAATTCAAATAGTTTTACATTTAAATTAAATTTACGCAAGATTAAAAAGAACAATAAACAACCAACGCATGCAATACTGAGAACATGAGGAGACCGCGAGGCACGTGCCGATCATCAGATCCACACGATGTATCGCAATACTGTATTAAATGTGTTAATATCGTCACTGTGTGTGGAGGACAGAACGGCGTTTCGCCCACCATATCAGAGCGGTGATCGTTATCGCCATCTGAATGCTAAAGAGCGGCGGTTGCCATGGAAACACCAACAACGATGAAGACTATGACAAATCAAATTTACTTTTCTAACCTCTTCCTTTCTTTTTTTATTTTAAAAATTACGTTTCTAAAGTCTTCTTATAGAGACATGATGAGTTTTAGCACCTGTTATCACACACACACACACACACACACACACACACACAAAGCATTAGTTTTTACTTTTAGTACAGAATAATTTAAATAAAGCAACTTTTTTTCATCATGAGTAAAGTGTCCATAATCACATCTTTTATAAATCATGTGTGCAGGTTCATCCCTGGGCACGCTGACGGTTTTAAACACACCCTCTCCCTCTCACACACACACACACTCACACACACACAGAGTCGGCAGCAGTGTGCGAGTCTCACTGAGCTGCTACCGGTTTAATTTTGAAGATGAAGATATGAAGGTGTGAGGCGATCTGGTTACACACACTCACACAGTAACGCACCAGATCAAACAGGGACAGCACCTGTAAAACACACACACACACACACACACACACACACACTTCATTAAGCACTGCATAGCGTTCACACTGTTCCACAATTTAGCCTGTTGAAACCGACTCCTCACCAGTGCGATCCACAGCACCACGTACTCGTCTATAAAACTGTTAAAATACTGATTGAGAAACAAAAGTCCAGGACCCAAAAACGCCACGTCGTGGAGATGCATCTCACTTTTCGTCATGTGTGCGACCTGTTAGGAGAGAGAACAGCAATAACAGTACTTAATCTGATATTCATAACACACTGAAATGAAATACTGTCTGCGTGTTATTGTTCAGACGGGATTAGTTTGAGTGTGTGTGTGTGTGTGTGTGTGTGCGTGTGAGAATTCACCACAAGTTTGTTGGTGATTTTGGCGGAGACGAAGCCGAAGGCGAGGATGTACACACAGGGGTGTTTCTCAAACAGCTGGATGGCAGATTTTTTATAGATCATCATAGCGAGCAGTATAACAGAGCCGATGTGCAGGACTGGCGATAACACACTCGTCCCCTGAGAATGACACACACACACACACACACACACACACACACAGCAACTTTCTGATTTCATTCAGGATTCAGTTTGAACAAATACAAACACACACTACATAATAATTTATTACAGTCATCTGTGCTGTGATACAACAGGACTGAACTACCAACATACTACTACTAATAATAATAAACAACAATAATAAATAATAATAATAAGGCTATTTTTTAAGTAGATTAACAGCTGCATATGTGTTTATGAGAGCATTAGAGATTTGAAGTGGTGTGTGTTAGAGCTGTGTGTGTGTGTGAGAGAATGTGTATAGTAGGGATTTGAAGAGTGGTGTGTGTGTGTGTGTGTGTGAGAGACTCACTGCAATGGTGGACCCGTTTTTTCCGACTCCTCCTGTGAAAATGACTCTAAAATAATTAGTGCAGCAAATCACGGCACCAACGAATGTACACAGCGCCGGGATAATCTTCATCTGGATGTTTAATACTGGGATCTGGCAACCCGAAAGGCGCGCGCGCGCGCACACACACACACACACACACACACACACACACACACACACACACACACACACACACACAGACATGTTCATTTACTCCCCTCCGTTTCTCTGCACTATAATTTCATTAGTGAGGTTATGCAAATTATTCTTTTGCCACAAAATCACTCCATTCAATGCAGCTGTTAATTAGAAATTAAGTCATTACACTGCCTAAGATTGAACACACACACAGTATCAACTCCACAAAGCTAATTACTGTTCATTTCAATAGTTCATTAGTAATTAGTTATCAGTTAGCAATCATTATTAATCACTATTAAAGATCAATTGTGTACATTGTGAATTACCAGAGCCTGCCAGAAAGCAGATCCGCCCACTGCAGCCAGCAAATACATCACCATAATGAAGATCTGCACCTCAGTCACATCAATACTGACACACACACACACACACACACACACACACACACACACACACAGAGAGGGGGGGGGGAGAAGGGGGAGAGAAAGTGAGAGAGATGGTGAGGCAGAGAGGGATGGAGGGAGGAACAGAGGGGTGGAGGGAGGGAGGAACAAAGAGGTGGAGGGAGGGAGGAACAGAGGGGTGGAGGGAGGGAGGAACAAAGAGGTGGAGGGAGGGAGGAACAGAGGTGTGGAGGGAGGGAGGAACAGAGGGGTGGAGGGAGGGAGGGAGGAACAGAGTGATGGACAGACAGATGGAGAATAGCGTAGTAAAGAGGAACAGACAGACGGAAGAGAGCAGCGTTAGTCACAGCAGTAAACATTTTTCCTGACAGGTTTGTGGGCAGAGTAAGCAGGAAGCTGATTGTCCTGATGTTAGAGGAGCTGTGATTGGCTGATCGGCGCTGGATTTTACCGTTAAGTTCCAGAATTTGGGGCCGACGATGGAGGTGAAAATGTGCAGCAGAGCCAAAGACAGCTGCAGCTCTGTACTGTCAAATCTACAGTGTTACACAGAGGGACAGGTCACAATTCCGCCCTCTACTGGCCAACATGATATCACAGTCACAGAGTTAAACGATAAAGAGAGCGCACTCGGGCAGTTGTCTATTATACAGTTCGTTCTGACATGGCGTTACCAAAACGGCGTCCCAAACAGGAAACAGTAACCGTATGTGTAGATCAGACAGCTGGCAGTGTTCACACTACACAAAATTATATACACACATTTCTGGCTCTATATGACTCTAGACAATGGATATAAAATTTACACACCCCTGTAAAAATGGAGGTTTTTGTGAAGTAGAAAAAAGAAAAACAAATATAAGTCAGAACTTTTCACACCTTAATATGAAATTGCAAAGTATAAAAATTAAGTGAAAAACAACCAAAAACGTTTTTAGGGAAAAAGGAAAAATAAAAACGCAATAACCTGGTTGCATAAGTATACACACCCCTAAACTAATACTTTGTTGATGCACCTTTTGATTTTATTACACCACTCAGTCTTTTTGGCTAAGAGTCTATCAGCACATCTTCACTTGGCAACATTTTCTCACTCTTTCTTACAAAAACA
>JAKKZN010000020.1:29075-43953 GCA_033441825.1 Pangasius elongatus | reverse complement strand
CAGTCACTTTACAGAAGATCAGCCCCACCCAGTCACTTTACAGAAGATCAGCCCCACCCAGTCACTTTACAGAAGATTAACCCCACCCAGTCACTTTACAGAAGATCAGCCCCACCCAGTCACTTTACAGAAGATCAGCCCCACCCAGTCACTTTACAGAAGATTAGCCCTAGTTTAAAAACTGTCAGTATGTTTCAATCTGCACAGCTATCAATAACCTTTACTGCTGAAGGACTGGACAATTCAACCCATTATTATTATTATTATTATTATTATTATTATTATTCAGTATTATTTAATTCTAATATTTTATCTTCATTCAGTGTTCGGTATGAACACAGTGTCTACCAACGTTTGGCAGAATAATGCTGGCTGAATACGTGAAGGAGTGAAAGAGCAGTGTGCAGTGGTTCAGTGTTGACACAGGTTCCCTCTCAGCTTTCATTCCTACCATCACAACCTTTATGGTTTTATTCTAAGCGCTTTTATTTGCGCCTCGCTGTGTATTCATATTTCCACAAAGCTGAAGTCATCAAAGTTCCATAACCTTTATTCAAACCTTTTCTTTTTCTACATTTCTTTCCCTGCCCATACTAGGGTCTGGCATGGCCACCATGGTTGGAGGAAAAAAGAAAAGTGTGAGGAGTTTATTGTTTTTTTTGGAGGGAAAAGGTACATCAGACAGGTTTCGTTGTGGCTGCAATGTTTATTTACTAGTTTCTCTTTTAACCATTTCTGTGCTGGAGTAGCTGAAGGCTAAAAGATGTGTGAAGTTTAATGAAAGAGGCAGAAAATCTGTGCATGATTAGATTCACTGCAATCTACACAAGTGTGATTTTTGCATTCAGGATGGTGATCTGATTACAGAACAGTTGAGATCAATCCTTTTTGTTCCTGTTTTTCAGTGATTCATGGCTTTTTGTAAGAAAACAGAACCTAAAAAATTGTCTTTGGGGATCTTACTTTTTTGAGTCTACTTGGGGTCAGTTGTGGCCTAATGGTCTGAGAGTCGGACTTGTAACCCGAAGGTGAACCTGAAGGTGGTGGGTTCGAGTCTCGGGTCCGGCAGGGATCGTAGGTGGGGGAGTGAATGACCAGCGCTCTCTGCCACCCTAAATACCATGAGTGAAGTGAGACCCTTGAGCAAGGCACTGATCCCCCAACTGCTCCCCAGCACTGCAGCTAAAAAAAAAAGGCTGCCCACTGCTCCGGGTGTGAGTTCACGGGTGTGTGTGCGTTCACTAATGTGTGTGTGTGCACTTGGATGGGTTAAATGCAGAGCACAAATTCCGAGTATGGTCACCACACTTGGCTACACTTCACTTGGCTTGGACTTGGACTTTGCTGTATTTGTTTGCATCACCAGGAGCCTTGATATATTGGACATGTTTAAACGACTAAAGCCTTTATACTTCTGTGTTAATGCATCTTTGTTTCACAATGCAGAGAGAGAGATCATGGGTAAACATGGCACACAGAGACGTGCTAGTGCACAGTCAAAAAAGCTAACTGTGTAGTGCATATCTCCAGGGCTATGTGTCAGGTGATCGCTGATTGGTTGGCAGAGGGGTGTATCCAGTTGTGTACTTGGCGACGGTTTGATGAGACGTTATGGCATTTCTTCAACAGATTTAATCAAATTCAGACTAATATTGTTTAAATCAGAGTAATACTGTTTAAGTGTAAACAATAAGTTTTCCCTCATTAAATCCAGAGGTTTCTGTCTTCTATAGACGAGCTCGCGCTCTGAAGCTGCTTTCTGAAAGTGTAGTCTGTTATAAACCTTAAACCAGTTGGTGAAAAACCCAGATGAAAAACACAGTGTAAAAAAGATTCAGTTTAAACAGACTCAGTGTGTTAGTTACTCTGACCAGTATCTTTAATAAACACTTCCCTTCTGTAAAAACTCTCCCACTGAACAGCGAATAGAAATGAACACGAGCGAGTTTCCCCTGTGCTTCATGCTCAAGTCACACACAGTCATATGATCACATTACTGTAGAACGCATTTATTTACTGAAAACTACAGTCATGATATTATTTTATTGTGTTAACATTAGTATATGATATAATGTGTGAGGCTTTATAAAGGCTGTATTTGATTATAATGTCCAGTTTAATCCTGCAGGATCTCACACTTTGCTTTCCTTTCTTCTAACACACTCCCAATAAACACACAGTGCAGGCAACGTAAAGCACGGCAACTCAATATCAGTAAAAACTACAGCTTCCTCACTCAGGGATGGATAGTTATATCGAAGTGCTTCAACATGACAGCCACTCATACTGTGAGCAGTGAATACAGACGAGTTAAACGCTTCAGAAATGATTTCAGTGAGAATTCACTTCCTTTATGATGAATCACGTAAGGTTTGTTTTTCCCCAGCATTTTACAGAACGACATTATTTCAGTGTTCTCTTCTATTTATTATTCCAACAGTGAAACACAGAGCTCATTGTTTTCGTCTCCTCTTCTCTCTGTAATTCAGCAAATTCTGGTGCAATTCATGCAACAGCTCCTCCTAAAGCACACGCTCACATTATGTGAAAGTACGAATACATCACCCTGCGCTTACAGAGATGCACTGGCAGAACCGATCATAAACTGTCTTTGATTGTGTAATGTTTGTCCTTTCAGCAATATCACAAGAAAAAAGATCTACCAAACAATATTATAATTAGCATAGTAACTAGATTCCTCCCTTTAGTTTCTATAAGCTGCTTTAACACAAATAGCAGAAGCGTTATAAAAACCTCAGTGGAGAAAATACCATCAGATATGTGAACAGGTTGTTGTGAAGGTGTGCATTACAGAAACCAAAGACGCTCTCAGTAATAGAGTAAAAATGAATTTATAACATACAGCAGCTCCCTGATGACTTGGGAATCAGAGATTTCTGACAAACACTTTTGTTCTGTTGCATTATTTCAGCTGATTCAGTACTGATGTGCTCTCAGAGCTGCAGCGCTTCAGCTGTGTCTCAACACACAAACTAACACTTAAAAGTGTTCACTATGTAGTAATCTACAACAGATGTATGAGTGGATTTGCACATGAGAGACTGGTTAAATTCAAGTAAAAGGTTTGGTGTGTGTGTGTGTGTGTGTGTATGTGCGCCTTGTGATTTTTATTCAGTAAATACAGAATACAGTCCATCATCCAGCTCTTTTTCCTCCATGTGTTTGTCAGTGTGAGACAGTTACACTCAATGCATCAGCTAGTACACACCTGTGATTTAGCACAGGACCTGAAATTCCTCTAGCTGCCTTCATGCAAGTGTACAGGTGATGTTACCTTGGTGAAGTGGAACTGCAGCGGATCATCGGTGGAGAGAGAGACCACGAGGCCGCGTGACAGGTACTCATGCAGCGGGTTTTTATGGTAACTGAGAAATAGACTGTTGTTGCTGAGGGGTGACATGGCGATGCCCACCTGCGCCAGGTAATACAGGTACTGCAGCACAGGGGCCTGAATACACACACATGCAAATACACACACGTGACTATAGTGTGATGATATGAACTTCAATACCTCTGAACATAATAGTTATAGTTGTTAATATATTTTTTGTATAAAATAATGTTTGTGTGTATTAATGTGTGTGTGTGTGTGTCTGAGTGCATGTACGTACCTTCCTGAGCATCAGGCCGTGTGAGATGTTGGCCGACAGCATGAACCCAGACACCAGGTGATGAATAGGCCCCGCCTCTCCACAGTGAGGTCGCAGCACAAAAGTGTGGAAGCCCCGCTTCCTGCACATGCAAACACACACCAGTCAGCTTACGCACACTATGGAGCTCCAGTATGTGCGATGTTTTATACTGTATGTGTGTTAGAGGCAGTATGTTTGTGTGTACCTGCGCAGGTGGTTCAGTACGGTCATGTTAGCATAGGTGTAGTACAAGTAATAGGAGTACGGGGGGTTCTCCTCCTCAGTCCAGTTATCAGGTCGAGGGCTGTCCAAACTGAACACATGGTGCTCTGGTTTCGACTCATCATCAACACTGTCAAAGCCCACCACCTACACACACACACACACACACACACACACACACAATGTTACAAAGTTATGGTTTAATTTTATACTACTAACAGGACTAAATAACAGTGTTCATTACATTTGTGTGTGTGTGTGTGTGTGTGATACTCACATGCTGCAGGAACAGGTGCAACTTTGGGTGTGTGTGTGGGCTGATTGTCACCTCGAACAGTGGCAAAAAGATGTTCTCCAACATCTGCTGGAAATTCATTAACTGTCTCTTACTGCGGTACACATCACTGCAGAGAAACAGACAAAAGGGGACAGAGTAAGAGAGAAAGACAGAGAGAGAGACAGACAGGTGGGGGGTCGAGGAGACCGAGAGACAGACAGGTGGGGGGTCGAGGAGACCGAGAGACAGACAGTGTGTGAGCATCTCTCTCCCATTGTCTTGTCTTAAATAGCTCACATTTCCTGTACTAACACTACATGATTTTATTTGTCCTGCTACCACCATGTTCATATCTCACCTGTTCATATGTTCACCTGTTACATTTAAATCAGAGTTAGAGTTATCTGTGTTTCACTCACACACACATGCACACACACATTCTTTGCATTTCACCTCACTCTGGGATTGGCATTTTATTTCATTATCTATTCAGAGAAAAGAATAGATAGAATTCTAAAGATTTTACTAAAGATGAATGAATGACTCTGTGTGTGTGTGTGTGTGTGTGTGTGTGTGTGTATACGTACTACAGGCGTGGGATCTGGATGAGCCAGCGGACATTGTGTGAGTAGACGGAGTGTGTGAAGGCCCATTCAGCCAGTTTGTCCCACTCGTCCCTCGATCGTCCGTAAATAGACAGACGCAGCTCGGCATTCTGGTACTTACTCTCTTCTAGGTCTGACATCACTTCCTACACTCACACACAAACAAAGGAAGTTGGTAACGGTGAATTTTTTTCTACATGTAGCACTAACTGATATGTGTGTGTGGGAAACCTTGATGATGTGGGCAAAGTATTTGCCCTGGATGTGATTGTCGGTTTTGATGAAGATCTCTCGCAGTATTGACTCTCCAATTGGGTTGTACTTTGAGTTAAACTTATCAAATCTATGAAAGGTATTCCGGTCCTGTAGACACACACACAATAATAATAATAATAATAATAATAATAATAAAGTGTAACATCTGTTTTATGAACAGACAAACTCTGACCAGCGTACTGTGTTGCGTGTCATGCAGGGCTGTTAAGCATACGGCCTGCAGGCCAGCACTGGCCCAATAAAGGTTCTGACCGTCCCAGCAAATGAATTTAGAATCCACGTTTTAAATTAAAATCATTTATAATAAAAATTGTCTGGACTGTAGTTGAATGGAAAGATTTGAAAAAAGAGTTCACTCTGTGTGTTCTCAGATAAATGAACCCTTTTAGAGATGATGTTGTGGTGTTATTGGTCACTGAGCTGCTTTTCTTGGTCTGGCCCATGTTACACTGGACTGAGTGTAATGTATATTCAGTGCAGCGTAAGGTGTCTGATCCTAACACACGTACCGCATGCATGTCAAGTGTGTCGACGCTCAGGTCATAGGCCGTCAGGTTCATGTTCTGGAAGACCTCAGTCAGCGTTTGGCCACGCCCACCCTCCATGTGCACCACCTCATTAGGGTACTTCTTCATCGCTCGCTTTATAAAGCGCAGCAGGTGTTTCTGATTCATACAGGATGATGCATGGATGTGTGTATCTACCTAAGGGACAGACAGAGGGACAGAGACAAAGCAAAACAGAGATACAAAGAGAAAGAAAGATTAAAAAAATAATTCAGGTTATATATTTTATTATTTATATTTAAATTGCTTTAAGAAGTGATTTTTAAAGTTCACTTTGACAATCCAATCCCATTTATTTCCTCTTCAAAATGAAAAAATGAAATATTCAAAATAAACTATTTTAAATGAGATGTTGAAAGTTTCCTATAAACACTTTTATTTATCAGAGGCTGTTCCAGTGAACTCAGCTACTTAAAAGTCTCACTACGGTGTGTGTTTGTGTGTGTGCGTGTGCGTGTGTGTGTATATACCTTGCGAATGTTGTAGAAGTCTCGATGAGGAACCTGTTTCTGAGCAGCAAGTTCCTTCATTTCATTCAGCAGGATGTGCA
Source organism: Pangasius elongatus (assembly GCA_033441825.1). Taxonomy (NCBI): domain Eukaryota; kingdom Metazoa; phylum Chordata; class Actinopteri; order Siluriformes; family Pangasiidae; genus Pangasius; species Pangasius elongatus. The sequence goes on along the minus strand of JAKKZN010000020.1, from coordinate 37,804 downwards.
TCTGGAACTTAGAGCTGAGGTACTGCAGCCGCCGATAACAAAAAGACTTTCTGTAGCACAGAGGTCAGGGGTCAGGGGTCAGGTTGCAGCTCCCTGTCTGTGTCTCTGTGTCATTACATCACTCAGGTCCTGTAATTTCTACTGTGGGCCTCACTGAATCTGATTCATACCAAGGACCTCTTCACCAAACAAGTCACACAACCCACACCAAGCAAATATGTCTGTGTATGTGTTTATCATGGGCTCTGTGTGTGTGTGTGTGTGTGTGTGTGTGTGTGCGCGCGCGTGTGCGTGACTCACACTGGGCCATTGATGATAAGCGCCATCATAAAGTTCATATCAGTGATAAACTCCTGCAGGTCGGGATACGGAAGGTCCATCTCTGTACTACAAACACACACACCAAGACAGACAAGTCAGGTGAGTACACATTCACATATTCAAATACACACAGTCAGTGTGACTTACCTGTGTGTGTGGGAGGTGTAGATGCGCACAACGCCGTGCTCCATGCTGCAGCTGTAGCCGAGGTCAGGGGGCAGAGTGGTACACTCCTGCCCCTCATACGGATGTGTCTCTGACACTGGGGGGGGCATCAAGGCATCTACACACATACACACACACGGGTCATACACAATGGCAGTGCGAGGCATGTGTGGGGCTGAATCTGTCCACTCAGTGTGTGTGTGTGTGTGTGTGTGTGTGTGAGTACCTCCACTATCAGGCATGTCCTCAGTGAAGCTCCAGTGCTGTGCTGTGTGTGTGTGTGCATGAGAGAGCAGCTGCAGAAGACGGGCGGTGGTGCTGCAGAAATCCTGCACTGACAGACACATGTACTTCTGTCTAATAAACAACGCCTTAATGATACACACTGCTGATTCGGCCAGGTCAGAAAATGGCACCTACACACACACACACACACACACACACACGCACACATACACACACACACACACAGAGCACAGTGAGAGAGGGATGATGGTTAATGTAGTATGGTGAGAGGGGGATAATGGGTAATGTAGTACCCCACACTTCTCCTCTCCAGAGATGGTGACGCGCTGAAACTCTCTCTCTATCACTGTCTCTTTCTCCTTAAAAACATTATGATCCACCATCACCTCATCTTGCTCTCTCAGATTCCTGACAGAGAGAGAAACAGACAGAGTATTTGTAAATATTAGATGGCCTGAGTGGCTGATAAGATACATCAGAGGAACATCACTGTATCAGTTATTACACTATTTTATCATTTACTGTGTGTGTGTGTGTGTGTGTTTGTGTGTGTGTTATTTGCACAGCTGTGTTTAAATACAAGTCTTCTTGGCATTGGATTAGCAGACAGCAGTGTGCATGTCGACGTCACTCTTTGGGCATGCCACCAAAGAACCCTTGAATAGGAAAGTGCTTGTTTCAGAAACCAGTACTGTGTCTACAGCCTTCACAAATGCTTAGAACACACCAACCAGCTGGAATTAATGTGGTCAATCTTGCCCTCAGGCTGACCTTACTGGTTCTCTGTTGCACTTACTTTCTTCACTTTACCCATCCACAGTTACACTCACTGAGGCAACTCATCTGGAGGTAAGTCATCAGGAAGCCAGAGGCTGGTTCACTGGATTTATAGATGGGCTGGAGCATCACCCCCTATAAGGAGCACCTCCTCCTTTTGAGCAGAGTTTAGAGGTGTGCTATACCAAGAGGTCTCTGCTGCTGCTACCTGGGTGTCACCTTGCACTTTCTGCAGGTCCTACAGGTTTAACACTGACCTTCACAGTGGTGTGAGTGCAGCAGTCATCTCTAGGCACCTTTCTGGTTAGTCAAAAGCTAAGAGTCCTTTTCCTCATGACATTATTGGCACACATTATCCAGGTGGTTCTCACGACCACAGGTGGTTATCTGGGGTTCATAAAACCATTTACTTAAGTAATAACAATCTGTGTCCTTTCTAAAGCATGGGAATCAGAGCTATGAGCGGAGCATTTTTTTCTCCCATGATTTTCTCCCTAACTTAGACTTGGCCAATTCCCACCCACCAGCCAGCTCTCCCCTATCATAGGACAGCTACTGAAAGATGAAGGCTATCTCATCCTTTCTCTGAGACGCATGAAGCCAGCCAACTGCAACTTTTCAAACTGATGTTCATGCTGCGTCATGTCCACTGGCTTTATAATGGTACCGTTCTGTAGACAGCGATGTCCAAAGCAGGCAAACAAACAGTGCCAGTGGTGGCTCTTTGAAATTAACTTCTAGGGAAAGTCATATTTCCTTTGCAGTCTTAAAGAAATGGGCTGTGGTTAATATGGTTATGCTAATGAAGCTATTACAGACAGCGTGACAGAGACAGAGAAAGAGGAACATTAACTCACTGCAGGTCAGCGGTGCTGTCAGTTTTCAGGAAGTCCTGTTTGGCTCTCAGCAGAATCTCTGGCTCAAGCCTGAAGCAGTGGGAGGCACAGGGGCATGTGGGGAGGGAAAGGGGGAGTTGGGTGTTGAGTGGTAAGTGGCCCAAGCAAAATATTAGTATGGGAAGGAGGGGAACGAACACACACACACACACACACACACACACACACACACACGGTCATGTTGCCATGATTAATTTGCAGCTTTGCAGGTTTAACACATTACAGCGATACATAAAACCTACCAAATAACAAACTGTAAACAACCCTGTGGGGTGTGTGTGTGTGTGTGTGTGGTGACCCCATACATCAGTGTGTTTTTCAGATAATTGAATTTGAAATACATTATTAACGTTATCCTGCATTCAGACTATCAAGCAACAAACTGACACACAAACACATTTCCTATTAGTGTGTGACACAGTTGAATCGTCAACCTTCTGTGATGTAGTGTGCTCAACATTACCCCGTGCTCGACATTACCCCGTGCTCAACATTACCCCGTGTTCAACATCACCCCGTGCTCGACATCACCCCGTGCTCGACATCACCCCGTGCTCGACATTACCCCGTGTTCATCATTACCCCGTGTTCAACATTACCCCGTGCTCGACATCACCCCGTGCTCGACATCACCCCGTGTTCATCATTACCGTGCTCAACATTACCCCGTGTTCATCATTACCGTGTTCAACGTTACCTCGTGTTCGACATTACCCCGTGCTCAACATTACCCCGTGTTCAACATCACCCCGTGTTTGGCATTACCCCGTGTTCATCATTACCGTGTTCGACGTTACCCCGTGTTCAACATCACCGTGTAGAACATCACCCCGTGTTCGACATCACCCCGTGTTCGACATCACCCCGTGTTCGACATTACCCCGTGTTCAACATTACCGTGTTCAACATCACCCCGTGTTCAACATCACCCCGTGTCCAGTGTTACTCTGTTCTCAGAACATCATTCTGTTCAATGTTAATCTGTTCAACGTTTCCTCATTTTCAGCATCACTCTGTTCAACGTCTGTTAAATGATTTTAAACAGTGTTTAACGTTACATGGTGTTCAATATCATCACACACACATGCACACACACACACACACACACACACACACACCCCCACCTGATGTCTTGGCAGATCTGTCTCTCCAGTCGGTGTCGTTTCTCCTCTAGCTGCTCGATGGGTGTGTCCTCTGGAAACTCATATGGAGCGCTCCGCACTTCACCGTCCACCAAGGAGCGGGCCAACAGCTCCTACACACATACACGATATAGCATGAAACACGCACACAAGTGACCTCATTTATCGAGCTGGATACACACAGATTTATTTGTAAATTGTTCATAGGAGCATTTACACATGATAGTTCATATACAAGAAAAATCCCATAATTAAAAAGAAAAAAAAAACAAAATCAAATTGTTGATATCCTACTCATACTCCTGAGTGTGTGTATCTTTACGCTTAAGAGGATTAACTAATGTAAACCTTGACTGATCAGCTTCAGATCATATAAATTGCATTGCACTTTTATATACGGATTAAACTGCTTATTTATTTGCATTTACAGCATTTAGCAGATGCCCTTACCCAGAGCAACTTACAGAAGTGCTTTGTAGTATTTATTAAAAACATCCTCATGCTAGTTCACTGGGTCAGGGATGAAGAATATACCTTTGAGATAAAATCCTGTATTTCCATTAATGCACAAATTAAATGAAAATATTGTAAACCACACCCAGGTGGTTAATGTTAATGCCATAAATTAAACACATGTAAAATGTGAAAAATTAAAGAAAGCAAACCACCACAAATCCATAAATTAAGACAAATAAGACCTTTCATTCCATTAAGACACAAGCTTTGCGGCACTATAAAAGGGGGACGGGCCGGTCTGTCTGCGTGTAGCCATAAATTGACACGCTGCTTGACTCAACACAACTGACTCGACTGATGGAAGACTTAACGAATGCCGCACTAAATGAAGGGATATTTAGAGCCCGGTATGATTTTTTTTTTTTTGAATAATGGAAGCTGGCTTATGAATCAGCTCCATTTGCCATGGCATCTTTAAATGCTGTTCAACACCAGCACTAAGTCAAAGGACAAAACAACCTTGTGCATGTTGCAGTGCATGTGCAGGTTTATCAGTGCTTGGATTTCTTGTTACTGGCATGTTTCAAAGAGAGAGAAGCGATTGACTGTTGCAAGAGAAGTGGCGTGTGTGTCAGAGACTTCCTCACCGAGACACTTACAACATTTAACAAATAGCACTTTCCCTGTATGATGTGTTGTGTGTCCATGATCACCTGGGTACAGTTTAGATCTTTTTCCCCTTCTGTTTTCATGTCAAACTATTTTCTCTTCACTTCAATTAATTTACACCTAATTTATCTTTTCTGCAATTTGTATATTTTGCCCTTTTTAGGTGTTGTTACACTACAATATAATATTTTAATGGAGTAGACGTGAGTCCAAATAATTTCCACTTCTGCGTCTCAGAAATCCCTTTTCTTTCACAATTTAGTAATTTTGTGTTTCCAGCTCTCTGTGTGTGTGACCTTTTATGGAGCTAATTGGGCATCACTACATGCAAATGACCTGTGTTAGGAACACACTTAAAGTTTAAGTTTGGCCTACAAAAATATTTACACACTTTACTAAAAGATTGATAAATGGTAGGACCAGAAGCACACAGCCACTGGCACAGAGTGTGATGTGATCTCAGACTCCCCTCTGTTACCGTCATTCTTCTGTGTAACAGTCGCTCCTTTGGTGTTATGGTCGCTATTCAGTGTTAATGTTGCCTGTAACACAACATGGGAGCGTGCAGTGGTTTATGTCTCCTGTGGGAGAACCACCCTCACCAGAAGAACAGAAAGTGTAGGTGATACAGTAACAAAATCTTCAGCACACCTCAGAGGTCTCCTGAGCGAGTGTGTAATGGGGTTAATTTCCACACACTTTATTGATTTGACACTTTGGACTGCCGGTTTCTACATGTTGAACTTTCTGAGACTGATTAGTTTAAATCAGTCAAAGCAGGGAACAGCAGGATTGTTTACGGTGTAATGTGTGTGTGCGTTAAGGATCAGAAGGTTGTGAGTTTGCAACAGACATACTGCTGGTTTCCTGAACGAGCGCCTCAATAATATCAATTATTACAAAATGAATAAATGTAAAATGCTTAGTTTAAAAATCACATTCAGTTGCTAGGTTCAGTATAAATTCAGTTATTTGATGTGTAGATATTTAACATGTAAATACTTTAATATTTATAAACTTTTACTTATTATATTCAGGTATAAACATTTCTAATTAAAATGAAATATAATCAGTCCAAACACAAGAAAAGCACAAACTAATAAATTATAGGATTACTGAAGTATCTCTAATCCTCCAGTCAAAGGTGTTCTGTATACACACACACACACACACACACACACACACATACAAACACGCAAAAGGCCAATGATGAAATAGTGATTTTGTCTCACCTCCGCAATCTCTTTGTACTTTCCGTCCATGGACGTGTGCAGAGAGACCAGTTGGGGGGGGAGAGAGACAGACTTCTGTCTACCACACAGATCTGAGAGACAGACAGACAGACAGACAGACAGATAAATAGATAGATAGATAGATAGATAGACTTTCTGAATGCAACAAACTCAAGCACTTATGGAAAATGTTGATAAACTTCAGCAGCTGGTGTTTATCTGGAAGCCATAATGTCAGTTAGTGACATACCCAAACACACACAACACACACCCACCACACACAGTCTGAATTTTAGTCTGGTGGTTGATCTGTGTTAGGATATGTGAGGGTGTGTGTGAATGTGTGCAACTGTGAGTGTGTGCTTGTGTGTATATGTTTGCTGTAACAGTTTTTACACACCAAATGATTTCCAGAAGAGCAGAGTGCTCTGTGCTCAACGCTGCCGGGTTAGGGTAAGGGTTAGTATAAAGTGTGTGTGTGTGTGTGTGTGTGTGTGTGTGTGTGTGTGTGTGTGTGTGCATGCTAAATGAACAAAGATGAGGCTCACATACTACATAACCTTTGACCCCACTGTTTCACCACCATAAAAATGGAGTGCAGAAAAGATACAGTTGGAAACACCGGGATCATAGTGCTGAGAAGGCAACGTCGGGAATGCCTGGAACACAGCACCAAGGAGGCAACATTGGGAACGCCTGGAACACAGCACTTAGGAGGCAACATTGGGAACGCCTGGAACACAGTGCTGAGAAGGTAATGTTGGGAATGCCTGGATCACAGTGCTGAGGAGGCAACGTCGGGATCTCCTGGAACACAGTGCTGAGGAGGCAACATTGGGAACGCCTGGAACACAGTGCTGAGGAGGCAATATTGGGAACGCCTGGAACACAGCGCTGAGAAGGTAATGTTGGGGATGCCTGGAACACAGCACTGCGAAGGTAATTTTGGGAACACCTGGAACACAGCACTGAGAAGGTAATGTTGGGAATGCCTGGAACACAACGCTGAGAAGGTAATGTTGGGGATGCCTGGAACACAGTGTTGAAAAGGTAATTTTGGGAACGCCTGGAACACAGTGTTGAAAAGGTAATGTTGATAATGCCTGGAACACAGCGCTGAGAAGGTAATGTTGGGAATGCCTGGAACACAGCGCTGAGAAGGTAATGTTGGGAATGCCTGGAACACAGTGCTGAGAAGGTAAAGTCAGAAACGCTAGCAAAACAGTCAGAAATTCAATATCGAGAATATCAGCAGCGCTGCAGAGTTGAAGAACGGCTACATAAAACTGTGCTGTAACAAAAACAGAACATTTCACCATATCTAAGATTCTGAACAGACAGTTATAAATAAACACCATCATCATCATCATCGTGTGTGTGTGTGTGTGTGCGTGCGTATTCAGTACCTGTGCTGTTGTCTGCAGTAACACTGCTGTCTCTCTTCTTTGCTTTGCAATGAAACACAGAGCACACTGTCTCTGTGTCCGTGTGTGTGTGCGTGTGTTAGAGAGAGACAGAAAATGTGTCCTGCTTCCATTTGCCTAAACTGGGTCATTTTTGATGCTGCTTGGTGTGTGTGTGTGTGTGTGTGTGTGTGTGTACACGTGTGTGTGTGTTTCACTGGATCATACCATGTGGAAAGGGAGAGGACCAGTGAAGATCAACCAGTGAAAGGGTGTCTTCCTCCACAAAATCATCTTCCTTTCTCTCTCCGTCTCTCTTATCTTTGTTGTACACACATGCATACAGACACGTACACAAACGTGTGTACACACACACACACACACACACACACACACACACACACACACACACAGTGTTAACAGCAGATGTATGACAACCTCATCAGTGTTATCAGGACTGACTCTGCACTAATGGCTCTGTGCTGATGTTAACATGAAACATTTATGTTCACATCACCAAATGGTTCCTAAAGACATACAGACCAGAAGCCCTCTGTTCTCCCTCGATCATTTCTCCTCCTGTTCTCCCTCCCGTCATTTCTCCTTCTGTTCTCCCTCTGTCATTTCTCCTTCTGTTCTCCCTCTGTTCTCTCTCTATCATTTCTCCTTCTGTTCTCCCTCTGTCATTTCTCCTTCTGTTCTCCCTCTGTCATTTCTCCTTCTGTTCTCTCTCTATCATTTCTCCTTCTGTTCTCTCTCTATCATTTCTCCTTCTGTTCTCCCTCTATCATTTCTCCTTCTGTTCTCCCTCTGTCATTTCTCCTTCTGTTCTCCCTCTGTCATTTCTCCTTCTGTTCTCTCTCTATAATTTCTCCTTCTGTTCTCCCTCCGTCATTTCTCCTTGTTTTCTCTCATTTCTCTCTCTCTCTATGTTCTTTATTGTCTTTTACTGTCTGCTTTATTGTCAATTTTGCCACATGTTCAACACATACAGAGAATTGAAATTATGTTACTCTCAGACCCTAGGAGCATACACATAACACACACACTGAAAAAGGATGTAAAAATACAAATAAGTACATATAAATAAATATAAATATAGATCCACAAGGCAATACAGATAGAGTGAAGATGTAAAGGGAGTAGTGCAAAGACCTTATCAGACTGTTTAAAGTGACAGAGCAGCCTTAACTGTCAGAAGAGGTAGTTTACAGTCCAGTGCTGTATGAGGTAGAGCACAGACTAATGCTGCACAGGTGACTGGTGCAGGTCCCGGGGAATGGTGTGCGTGTGTGTGTGTGTGTGTCTGTGAGGGTCAGAGTTTGTCAGTGCATGGTGCAGAAGAGAGGAGGGGAGGCAGAGCCGGGAGAGAGTTGAGCTTCCTGACAGCCTGGTGGATGAAGCTGTCCTTCAGTCTGCTGG
>JAKKZN010000020.1:20000-22500 GCA_033441825.1 Pangasius elongatus | reverse complement strand
TTAATTTATGTATCTTAAATACTATTACTACTGATAATAATAATACTGATAAAGTTTAAATTAAATGTATGAGAGGAATCAGAGTCATGTGATCGGGGGCGTGGTCAGAGCCGTGATGGGGCGGGGCTAGAGTGCAGCTTGACAAAACAGTCTACATGACTTTTCTTGTATCTGTTTTTCTTTTCTTGCAGAGCTTAGTCTATAGTGTTCAGATGACACACACGCACCCACACGCACACACACACACACACACACACACACACACACACACACACGCAAGAACTTATCTGTCAGCACCCGCATAGGGGTGCGAGGCGAACACACTTCCATCCAGACGATGATACATCTCATGTGTCTGAACATGTAGAGGGGGTGAGAGAGAGACAGAGAGAGACAGAGGCAAAGAGAGACACAGAGATGGAGGTGGGGAGAGAGAGAGAGAGAGAGAGCGAGAGAAATGGAGGGAATCAGTCATAGGTATAGACAGGAGAGGAAGGTAGATAGAGATGGAGAGAGAGAGAGACAGAGACAAAGAGAGACACAGAGATGGAGGTGGGGATGGAGAGAGAGAGAAAGAGAGAGACAGAGACAAAGAGAGACACAGAGATGGAGGTGGGGACAGAGAGAGAGAGAAATGGAGAGAATCAGGCATTGGGATAGACAGTAGAGAAAGAAAAATAGAGATGAGAGAGAGACAGACAAAGACAACGAGAGACACAGAGATGGAGGTGGGGACAGAGAGAGAGAGAGAGAGAGAGAGAGAGAGAGAGAAATGGGGAGAATCAGGCATAGGGATAGACAGGAGAGAAAGAAAAATAGATATGAAGAGAGAGACAGACAAAGACAGAGAGACAGAGATGGAGGTGGGGACAGAGAGAGAGAGAGAGAGAGAGAAATGGAGAGAATCAGGCATTGGGATAGACAGGAGAGAAAGAAAAATAGAGATGAGAGAGAGACAGACAAAGACAACGAGAGACACAGAGATGGAGGTGGGGACAGACAGAGAGAGAAAGAGAGAGAGAGAGAGAAATGGAGAGAATCAGGCACAGGGATAGACAGAGAGAAAGGAAGGAAGATAGAGATGGAGAGAGAGAGAGACAGAGACAGTCAAAGACAAAGAGAGACACAGAGATGGAGGTGGGGACAAAGAGAGAGAGAAAGAGAGAGAGAAATGGAGAGAATCAGGCATAGGGATAGACAGAGAGAAAGGAAGATAGATAGAGATGGAGAGAGAGAGAGTGACAGAGACAGACAAAGACAAAGAGAGAGACCCAGATAGAGGTGGGGACAAAGAGAGAGAGAGAGAGAGAGAGAGAGAGAGAGAGAGATTTGTGTGTGTAACATTTTTTATTTAACAAAACACAAAAGTGCGACTTTTTTTTCTACTCCGTTTTTCCTACTTGTCGTTCCAAGATGGCCGGCGATGTCTGGCGGTGTGCATTAGCGGTGTGTGTTCCTGCGTCTCTCTCTGACTCCTATCAGTGCTGCACGCGCTCTTAAATACGTCTGCGCGTCTCAGGGGACGAGCCGCGGCGCACTTCAGAGTGTGTGAGACGGATTTATTCACACGTTGTCCTAATGGAGAGCAGATATGGAGAGCGTCCTTCAGGCTACAGCTCACACAAATCCACAGAGGATCTGATAAATAGATAGAGAACATGAGTGTGCGAGTGTGTGTGTGTGTGTGTGTGTGTGTGTGTGTGTGTGTGTGTGTGTGTGTGTGTGTGTGTAGGTGCGTGTGGGTGTGTTTTGCTCTTTGTGTGCACTAATGATGTCCACAAGTTTGACCTTGTGGAGACAGTGGGCTGGTCTTCTTAAAGAAAATGTAATACTTTTTCACACAAAATTTATTTTCTTTAAAAAAGAGTTTAATGCGATAAACTGAGGAATGTTCGAATGGAAGCCACACCCCCTTTTCTAGCCCCGCCCCCAAGTCCTGTCGAATTGTGTTTAGGAGATCGGCCATTTTGAGAGATGCAACGTATATGAAATTATTCATTAAAAGATCAAACAAATGAATAATTACAGATAGGATCTGAATCTGTTAACGTATCTTACATAATAATAATAATAATAATAATAATAATAATAATAATATAGGAAAATAAGGTTATTACTTTAAACTATTCTATTTATATAGTAAACAATCAACAATTGTCATTTTTACTTCCTTCCTTTGATGCTGACTTTCTTAAAAATTATTATTATGTTGTACTTTTACTTTGTTTTTGCAGACTTTTATATATATATATAATATAATTTAATTTTATCAATGTTAATTTTTTTATTGCATTAGTAGTATTTTTTTCTTTATTTCTCATATTTTATACATAAAAATACATTAAAAATAAAATAAAACCAAATCATTTAATAATAATAATAATAATAATAATAATAATAATAATAATAATAATAATAATAATAATAATTCATTTGCACTGATTAAATAATATTAATTACATTTAAAAAATTGCGAAAACAGACACAAAAGTGAGATTTT
>JAKKZN010000020.1:0-12500 GCA_033441825.1 Pangasius elongatus | reverse complement strand
CAACCATAAGTTCTTCAGCAGCTCCACCATCGTCCTGTTCCTCAACAAAACCGACATATTCCACGACAAAATCAACAAAGTGCCGCTGACGGCCTGCTTCCCAAGCTACAAAGGTGTGTACCAGGCCTGTGTCCCAAATGCCATACACTCATCAGTGCATTATGGGTAATACATACAAACTGCTCAGAGGGCATTTGGGGTAATACACACAATCCTTCACACACACACACAGACAATACACACCACTGAACGAACACACCAGCATCAAAAACACTAGTGTGTTGAGCTCCAGTGATTGTCACTGTGTGTGTGTGTGTGTGTGTTTGTGTGTGTGTGCGTGTGTGTGTGTAGGTTTGAACACGTTTGAGGATGCAAGTAACTTCATCAGGCAGCAGTTTGAGGATCTGAACACCAGCAAAGGGTCGAAGCCGATCTACACACACTTGACCTGTGCTGTGGACACGGCCAACATCGAGAACAGCTTTAACACTGTCACTGACATCATCATCACAAACCTGAAGGACTGCGGACAGCTCTGATCTCACACACACACACACACACACACACACACACACACACACACACACACACACACACACACCCCTCCTGTCAGTCTAGTGATAACTTCCTATGACAGAACAGAGCGCTTGTCTCTCTGCTTCAGTCTTCAATCTAATCCGGTCCTGCGCCTTTAAGCAAAATATTATATAATGAAACAATAAATTAATAGATGAGCAAAAAAAAAAAACAATAAATGATTAATGAACAATTTACCCAGAAGGCACTTCTGCACTGAGGAAGCTGTTAATAAACCTGAGCTCTGTGCTAGCGATTTAGCATCTTACTGATCCAGTGCGTCTCTGTAGTGTGTCCCCGTGTCAGGGAAAATATAACAACCACAAACAGCTTAAATGTGTTGTAATAATTGTATTATTTTCAAATATGTGACTCCTTACTGAAGTTTAACTACATGTGTGCAATAAATGTAGAATCCTGTGTGTGTGTGTGTGTGTGTGTGTGTGTGTGTGTGTGTGTGTATGAGAGAGAAGGCAGTAGACAGTAGAAGATGACAGTAAACCTGAAAAAGACTAAACCTATTATTTTTCAAAGAAGATCCAGATGTCAAGGAAACTCACACACACACACACACACACACACACACACACACTGACCATCGAGATGGGCCGCTATAAGTACACACACACACACACACACACACACACACACACACACACACTGACCATTGAGACAGGCCGCTATAAGTACACACTCACACACACACACTGACCATCGAGACGGGCCGCTATATGTACACACACACACACACACACACACACACACACACACACACACACACACACTGACCACTCAGACAGGCCGCTATAAGTACACATTCAAACACACACACACACACTGACCATTGAGACGGGCCGCTATAAGTACACACTCAAACACACACACACACTGACCATTGAGATGGGCCGCTATGAGTACACACACACACACTGACAATTGAGACGGGCTGCTATAAGTACACACACACACACACACACACACACACACACACACACACACTGACCATCGAGACGGGCCGCTATAAGTAAACGCTCAAACACACACACACACACACACACACACACACACACACACACACACACACCCATTGACCATCGAGACGGGCCACTATAAGTACACACACACCACACACACACACACACACACACACTCACACAGAGGCCTGTTTTTCTCTTTTTTTTCTTTTTTAGGATTATTATTATTATTATTATTATTATTATTATTATTATTATGGTAGTTGGTAATATTTCTCTTTTTCTTCTTCTTATTTGTTTTTGTTCTCTAATCTCCACCTTTCCATTTGGATATTGTGTTTATTCTGTTAAAATCTCAATCTTACAGAACCATAAAAAAATAATAAATTCAGTTCCCGTAATGCACTGCGCGGTTCGAGCGCCGCCTGCTGGAAAATATCTGTTTCGCACTCAAGAGAGCTGGGTGAGGTACGCGATTACGCGCTGTTCTCGCGATATTTCGGCATGTTCCGCTGGCAGTGGTGAAGATGGAGGGCGGCGGTAATGGAGGACTGACCGGGAATAATAAACAGAATAAAGCGATGTTAGCCGGGAAAGGTCGAGCCGAATTCACGCGAAATCAGAGAAAAGATTCCGAGGTGAGCACATGTTTATTTACCGTCTTGATCACGTGACCAAACTGTAGCATAATGAACAGTTCATGACACACTCTGCTGGGTTAGCATAGAGGCTAACGCTAGCTCCGGGTAAGAGGCTAAGCTAAAGTAAATCCTTCAGGCTGATGCCTCTGCCCCTATAATAATAATAATAATAATAATAATAATAATAATAATAATAATAATAATAATAATGTTAAAGTAAATGAAAGAGATTGTTACTGGGACGGAGCTGATTGTTTATATCTATGTGACTTTAAAGCTAAACAGAATTAAAGGTGCAATAGTCGATTTTGTCCTAAAGCTGGAAAATTATGTAGGACATTATAAAAACAAACAAAAACAAAAAAAAAACGATTGTTTAAGCTGTGACTCAGGAGGAAAGTGTTGCGTTGCTGATTAAAGCCCTTTAGGAAAACTGGCTTCCGGTCCGGAATGCATGTTTGTGTTTACATGTCTCTCCTGTCAGTCACTTTACAGACACGCCCTCTCACTGCTAACATGCTAATACCACAGCTTAGCGCTCAGAGGAGCTTAACATGGAGAAGAAGCGCAGCCACGTGACCACGATCAGGAATCACCGAGTCGGGTTTTGCCTGTTTATACTGTTATATGCTCAAATGGAAGTGACGTCATGGCGGTGATTCCTAATGCTAACTCTAGCTGAAGCACTGCTTTGTGTTGATGATGAGTGGGCTCAAAAAGTGGGGAAAGAAGACTCAAATTTTATTCTGCTCCACCTAAATAACCGATACAGACCTAATCCTGACAGATGTTGAGAAATCTTACATAATGCAGCTTTAAACACTAAATCAGTTTAACCCCAGAGGCTTCTCATTTCAGCTGGAATGAATGATTTCTTAGGAGCTTTGTGACTAACCGTTTTTGTTCAGTGCGGTTGAATCGAATAGGAAAATATGGAATAAGTCATTATAATAATCTTTGAATTAGATGATGATGATGATGATGATGATAATAATAATAATAATAATAATAATAATAATAATGGTTAATTTACCTGTAACTGTGTTTGTTTTTTTTTGTCCTAAATAATAATCAGTAAATCAGACTGATTAAGTCAGAAAGAGAGTATTTTTATTTATTTATTATTTTGCTTCTTCTAGTCTGATCAGTAAAGTGATAATAATGACTTGTTAAAAGAAAGTGTGTGTATGTGTGTGTTGCAGGGGGTGTGTGAGGCTCCTGATCTGGAGTTTGAGTACTTTGACTCTGATAAATGGGCTGCTGAGCTCTCAGGTAACACAACATTAACACGACTAAACACACACACAGACACACACTCATTATTGCTTAAATATTAATTGAATCAGACGACGAAAAAAGACTCGGACCTGCACAAAGTCTCTCTAGTGCTCTGAGGTAGCAAAGTGCCACATACAGGTCCATAATTAGTTTGTACTCCACCCTGAGACAGTCAGGCCTCAGAGGCTCAGCAGGACTGCAGGAGCGATCATTGGCACAGATCAGGACTCCGATTTATCAAAGCATGAGGACGAGTTACTCGCTCACCAGTTTACTGTCGATATTTTTGTTCACGCCTAACTGTTTATACTGTGAACGTTTGTGCTTGTGTGTTACGTACATGACCAATAGATTCTGTTAACTCTGTTCCTGGGATAACTGTCTCAAATGACACATTATACTCCCTACTACATAAAACAATCATAACAGGGTTCATTACAGTATTTTCTCTGTATGTGTGTGTGTGTGTGTGTGTGTGTGTGTGTGTGTGTGTGTGTGTGTGTGCACGTGTTTGTCAGAACTGTACAGCTACACTGAGGGTCCAGAGTTTCAGCTGAACAGGAAATGCTTCGAGGAGGATTTACACACACACAGTAAGTCTCCCATCATTTCCATGGCAACAAGAATTAGCAGCAGTGTGAGATAAAAAACATTTGGTGTGTGTGTGTGTGTGTTCATGCTGTGCAGTGTGTGAGAAGCGCTGGGTGGACCTCAGTGTGTCAGAGCATCGGGCTCATGCTCTGCGTTTGCTGGATGGACTGGACGTGACCTGCAGAGTTAAAAGGTTGAAGGTTGCCAGGGCTGTGCTCTACATGGCCCAAGGTCAGTCAGGCACACACAGACACACACACACACACACACACACACACACACACACACACACACACACAGATTTACAGCTTTACATTCTGGCTGAGCTGTGGAGGGTTTTCAGCTCACTCAGCAGCATCACTGACGGTCATGGGATTCAAACTCGCAGCTAAATGACTGAAGTAGCATACAACCTGATGACATCATTCACACAACACACACACATGACTCTGATCAATAACTACCCTCACCCTGCACCTGACTACATGGAGAGGCCATCTTCAAATTTGAGTGAGTTGTATGTGATCAAAAAGTCAAGTAACATGCAATAAGTCTGTCTCTACGTGCTCAGAACTTTCACACAGACACACAGTAAAGACTTCTGTGTACCTGTTTGTGTGTGTGTGACAGGGACGTTTGCAGAATGTAGCTCGGAGGCAGAGCTTCAGTACTGGGTGAGGTATAATGTGTTCCTACTGCTGGAGGCCGGAACGTTCTCCGCTCTGGTGGAGCTGCTTAACATGGAGATCGAGTAATTCTTCATCATATCACTAATAATCAATCAACAACAACAACAAAATAACAATAGTAATAATAATTACAAAAACATAAAATTAGATTCAAAAGCTGGTGTGAGGGGTGGAGTTAATGTGGCAGGGTTAGAAGGAGGAAGGGGTGGGGTTAGAGTGTGGGTGTGGCTACTGTATGATGTGGGAGCATTCAGAAGTTTAAAAGTGCAGTAAAAATTCTGTGCTCTGTGTGTGTGTGTGTGTGTGTGTGTTTCAGTAATAATGCAGCTTGCAGCAGTGCAGTGAGGAAACCTGCCATATCCCTTGCAGACAGCACAGACCTCAGGTACTCACACACACAAACACACACACAGTGTTTCTTCTTCCTGTCTGTGGGTGGAGCTTGGCTGTAAAACAATGTAGCTTTAAAACAATCTGGCCTGCTGTGTGTGTATGTGTGTGTGTGTGTGTAGGGTGCTCTTAAACATCATGTATCTGATTGTGGAGACGATTCGGCATGAAGATCCTGCAGATCCTCCAGAGTGGAGAGCCTTAAGAGAAACCTTTAAAACTGAGCTGGGTATGTGTGTGTGTGTGTGTGTGTGTGTGTGTGTGTGTGTGTGTGTGTGTGTACTGAGATGCAGCTGTGTGTGTGTGTGTGTACTGAGATGCAGCTGTGTGTGTGTATTGAGATGAAGCTGTGTGATTAACTGTGTGTGTGTGTGTGTGTGTGTGTGTGTGTGTGTGTGTGTGTGTGTGTGTGCGCGCATGCTGATTGGCTAGGCTCTCCGCTGTATAACAGTGAGCCGGTTTCTGTGATGCTCTTTGCCATGGTAACCAAGTTCTGCAGTGGCCACGCCCCCCATTTCCCCATGAAGAAAGTGTTGCTGCTGCTCTGGAAGAGCATTCTGGTAACCTGTCTGTCTTTATCAACTTGCTTTAATTCACACTAGGAGGGATTTTATGTTTATAAATCTTTGTGGCTTTGGTATGTGTGTAAATGTATTTGTGTATGTATAATACACAGATGGACTGGAACATTATGACCATTCGCAGATGAAGTGAATAATGTTTATTATGTTGTAACACCGCTGAATGTTCATTGGAGGAAGCTTGTGATAGCCTTTGCCCTCCCTGGTTGGTTGCTGTTGTGTGATGGGAGACCTGTCTGGTGGGCAGGAATTGGCAAAAACTAAATTATGGAGAAAATCAGGGGGAAACAGTCCAAAAAAATATTAAATGGAAATATTGTGATTAGGGCTACACAATATATAGAAATTATCGAAAATATCGCAAATGTAAATATCTCGATATGCATATCGCAAGGACTCGCGATAACTATAATTATTTTAATACTTCAAAAAGTTAAAAAAAAATTCAAAGTTTTAGGGTGATGCAGACAGCAGAGATTGCTTTCCTTTCCTCTAAAGAACATGAAACATTTATGGTGGTTATGTTATTTTCAGTTTTTAAATATATAAATATATATAATTTAAATTGATTTTACACCCTTATAGCATTATAGTACCGCATATCGCATTATTTAACAAGTTACCACATATCGTGTTTTTCTTCAATATCCTGCAGCCCTAATTGTGATACACTTCATGGAACCATATTCCTCTTGCTAGTATTTTATATCGCTACATATTCAAAAAGAAAGAAATTCTGTCTCATGTTCACCTGCCCAGTGTCGAAAGTGCTCTCAGTGGGCATGCGAGAGTCAGGACTGGACTGGTGTTACCTAATGGCAGTGGCCTCGTTCAGCAGGATAATGCGCCCTGCTACACTGTATACATTGTTCAGGAATAGTTTGAGGAACATGATGAAGAGCTCAGGGTGTTGCCCTGGTATCCAAATTCCCCACATTTCACTCTGATCATGTGCGGGATGTGCTGGAACAACAAGTCTGATCCACAGAGGCTCCACCTCAACTTGCAGGACTTAAAGGATCTTCTGCTAACGTCTTGGTGCCAGATACCACACACACTTTCAGAGGTCTTGTAGTGTCCATGCCCATATTAGGCAGGTGGTCATAATATTTTGGCTCATCAGTGTCAATCTGTGTGTGTGTAGGATTGTGTGTGTATGAGTGTGTGTTTGTGTTTGTATAAATATGTGTGAATAAATGTGTGTAGGTTTGTGTGTGTGTTTGTATAAATATGTGTGAATAAATGCATGTGTGTAGGTCTGTATGTGTGTGTATAAATATGAGTGTGTATAAATGTGTATGTAGTTCACATTGGGAGGCTTTGAGCAACTGCAGAGTCTGAAGGTGTGCAAGAGGGCGGAGCTTGGTTTGCCCTGCCTTCCTGAAGACAGCATCAGGGTGATGAAGAGCATGAGGGCCTCCTCCCCGCCCACCTCAGCCTGTGACATCATTGACCAACAACAAAGACGTACACGCAGAGAACACAAGGTCTCTCTCTCTCTCTCTCTCTCTCTCTCTCTCTCTCTCTTACACACACACACACACACACACACACACACACACACACACANTCTCTCTCTCTCTCTCTCTCACACACACACACACACACACACACACACACACACACACACACACACACACACAAAACTAGTCCCGTTACATTACATCAAAAGTGAAACCCCTAACTCAATCCCCTACTACTACATTAGGTAATAGTCCAAAGTCCAACATTACACATAAAACCAGCTCTCACCACAGTCCATCATGAACTCCTGTTCAATGCATTTAATAGAACAGGACATGAGAAAAACAGGCATTTATTTGTTCTGAGCTGATTTGCATATTATTTCATATCATATTACCTGACGTATTATTACCCCCCCCCCCGTTCTGTTCTCCACCTGTCCCCCCTCCCCCTGCTTTCCTCCATCTGTCTCCCTCAGGCCCTGATAAAGCAGGAGAATCTAGAGGCCTTTAATGAGAAGGATCCTTTTAAGGCAGAGGATGCACGAGAGGAAGAGGAGGAGAGTGATGATAATGAGAATTCATTAGAGGCAGAACCTTTTCCTCTGGAGCGTGATGAGGTCATGGCCCCGCCTATTCCTCACCCCTCCTCTGACAGAGTGTCCTTCCCTAAAGGGCTTCCGTGGGCTCCGAAAGTCCGGTACGCAGACATGTTTAGCAGCCTGTAACACTCGCACACAGACACAGTTCAGACATGGTATTAACATGCATCCTGGGAGATCGCATCAAAAGTGGACAGCGCTAAGTACATTTGTAAACAGGTCAAATGCATCTCGAAGACATGTTGTGATTCGAACCCATATGACCGCGTCACATCAGTAGTGTGAATGCCGACGCGTCCCAGACAGCAAGGAAGGAGCACCTGATCGACTGCCCTAGCTGGAAAATACGCAATCACAGCGAGACTGTTTGGAAATCATGCTTTTTTTAAACAGCCTGTAAAGGTACATGAGATAGGATTCACAGGACATTTCTGCCTGAAAACAAATGCAGCAGAAGACTGATATGATAAATATGCGTGACAGCCTTTCTCCAGTGGAAACGATGTATGAAATCTGATCACAGGTGCTCACTGGAGACTCGCTCAGGTGTGAACGGCTGTATGTCTCAACTGTACACGTGTGATCCAGTCACCCAGGATGCATGTTAATGCCAGGTGTGAACACGGCCACAGACTCTCATATATACTGTGTTTGTGTATATGTGTGTGTGTGTGTGTGTGTGTAACAGGGAGAAAGACATTGAGAACTTTTTGGAATGCAGCAGGAGTAAATTCATTGGCTATACACTGGGAAAGTGAGTCACTCACTCTATTATTACGTTAAACTACCATGTGTGTGTATTGGTCTATTTTATACTGTATCTGTGTGTGTGTGTGTGTGTGTGTGTGTGCGTGCATTTGCGTGTTTGTGTGTGTGTTACAGTGACACAGACACAGTGGTGGGTTTACCCCGGCCGATCCATGAGAGTATCAAAACGCTCAAACAGGTAATACACTGTGCTGTAAGTGTGTGTGTGTGTGTGTGTGTGTGTGTGTGTGTGTGTGTCCAAGTCCAGATGAAAGCAAGATGGATTTAAGACTGAGACAAAAATCAACAGACTTAGGGTTTTGGAAGCCCCAGGGCTGGAACCCTTTATTGGGGCCCAATACAGACACTGTGACATGAATCTACAACTGCTCCAAGCAGAAAAACCAAGCTGCTACAGTTGCAAGAAAAGTTTGTGAGCCCTTTGCAATTATCAGCGTTTTTGCATTGTCGCAGTTATAGACTCTTGAGCATGTTGAATAATTATTCACAGTGCAGGCTGGAAAAAGTAAGTGAACTTCCACGCTAACAACTTCTCCAAAAGCTATTTAGAGTCAGGTGTTTAAGTTAAGGAGATTGGAAGAGTGAAGCATTGCTGATCTGAAGCATGGTGCAAGGAGCATCGTGGTTAGGTGCTACTTTGCTGCCTCCAGGCCTGGACACCTTGCAGTGATTGAGGGAACGAGGAATTCAAAACTATATCAAGACATTTTCACAGGAGGATGTTAGGGGAAGAGTCCATGACCTCCAGCTTAAGAGAGGTCGAGTGATTAAAAAAAAAAATGACCTGAAGCACACAAGTACACTCACCGGTCACTTTAATAGGAACACCTGTTTACCCGCTTATTTATGCAGTTATCTAATCAGCCAATCGTGTGGCTCAGTGCAATGCAAAAAGAATCATGCAGATACGGGTCAAAAGCTTCAGTTAATGTGCACATCAAATATCAGAATGAAGAAAAAGTGTGATCTGGATGCACAGGTGCACGGATGTTCCTAGTGAAGTGGACAGTGAGTGTAAATCAACTAATGAATGGCTGAGAAGGAAAAACTCATGTTTTGGAATGGCCAAGTCAAAGTCCTGATCTTAACCCAGTTGGGATGCTGGGACATGACCTGAAGAGGGCTGTTCATTCAAAACAGCCCAAAAATATTGATGAACAGAAACAGGGAGGGAGGAATAGTCCAAAATTCCTCCTCATCGTTGTGCTAGTCTTATAAGCAGCTATGGGAAGAATTCTGTTGCTGCTAAAGGAGGACCTGCAAATTACTAAATTTAAATGTTCACTTACTTTTTGCAGCCTACACTGTGAATGATTACTCAGTGTGCTCAATAAAGACTAGAAACGTACTACTGTATGTGTAATATTGGTTTAGACAGATTGTGTTTGTCTACAATTGTGACATAGATGAAGATCAGGCCACTTTTTATAAATAACCAAAAAACAATCACCTCCAGTAACTCCAGCGCCAAACACAAAGTCAGCCCTTCTGGATTTTGTGTGTTTTGACAGGTACCAAACTTTTAAATAATCCTCCTACAGGGTTTATCCCATTCATATCAAATTTGGTCAGTATGATGTCACAATATCCATGATATTAAATGTTGATGTTGCCATGGCGATGCAATCAAAGAGTGTTGCCATGGCAGCTTGATTAATTAACTTATGACGCCGTTCAAAAATAAAGTGTTGTGCAATTCCCCTATCTTTGTGAGATGTGGCTCGAAGTTCACATGTATGTTCTGTAATGCAATGTAATAACACCCTCATGCCCATACTGACATACGGTCATAGCACCACTGACTGGCAGTAGAACATGGGGTTTAAATAACAGTCTTCACACACTCTTCCAGGACCCAGTGTTAGTGTTATTGTAAATGGCAATGCCACGGCAATACTATTAATTAACATATGGTACTGTTTAACCAGAAAGTCTTCTTTAATTATTCCATAATATGTCATGTGATAGAGCAGATATTTCACGTGTATTAATATACTGTTCTGCCTTTAACATAGTGATAGCAACCCTTGTTAGTAAAAGCAAATGAAACTAATGTAACACAAAATTGACTGATTTTGAATGAAATTTACCATGCCTTCACCGATACCGCATTACAATGTTATGCAACTGACACAACCCTTGCAGCTATATTCAGATTTTGGAATTAATCCATACAGGATCAAGGTCACAGCAAGGTCAGATGTCTGCAATAGTTTTTCTTCAATAGCTTTCTCCCTGTTTGAAGTATACTTTGTGGCATACAAATTCGTAACAAGAAGGACTAGACTTGTTGGCTGCGGGGCTGTCCACGTCCACACTCTTGATGTAGCACTCCACTTGTGTGTGTGTGTGCACTGTTTGTGTAATAAATATGTATGTGTGTTTGCAGCATAAGTATGTCTCCATTGCGGAGGTGCAGATCTCAAAGGAGGAGGAGTATCAGAAAACCCCGCTGTCTGGGGTGAGTCTCTCTCTCTCTCTCTCTCTCTCTCTGACACACACACAGACACACACAGATACAGACACACACACACCTTGATGTGTAGTGATTACAGATATGGAAAAAAAAGTGTGTGTGTGTGTGTGTGTGTAGGGTGAGGAACAGATTGAGATGTGTGCCACTGAGCTGCTGTATCAGGGAATTTTACCCAGCCTGCCTCAGTACATGGTGAGTGTCCAATCAGCATCATTGTTAAAAAAAAACAACCAGTCACATCCAAATGACTCAATCTGACACCCAACTCATCTGCTCTGTGTGTGTGTGTGTGTGTGTGTGTGTGTGTGTATACACACCTCAGATTGCTCTTTTGAAGATCCTGCTTGCTGCTGCTCCGACATCAAAAGCAAAGACGGATTCCATTAACATCCTAGCTGATGTTCTGCCAGAAGAGATGCCGTAAGCGCCTCACACACTGCAGCAGTGTGTGTGTGTGTGTGTGTGTGTGTGTGTGTGTGCTGATGATATGTCTCCTTGCAGGACCACAGTGTTACAGAGTATGAAGCTGGGTGTGGACGTGAACCGCCATAAAGAGATCATTGTTAAAGCCATCTCTGCTATTTTACTGCTCCTGCTAAAACACTTCAAACTGAACCACATCTACCAGGTATTTCACACACACACACACACACACACACACGCGCGCACACACACACACACACACACATTCTCTCTCTCTCTCTCTCTGTCACACACACACAATCTCTCTCTCTCACTCACATACAAATTAAGGGACCACAATATTGTGTATGTGCATGTGTGTGTCTGTTTTCCAGTTTGAGTACATGGCTCAGCACCTTGTCTTTGCTAACTGCATCCCGCTGATCCTAAAGTTCTTTAACCAGAACATCATGTCATACATCACTGCAAAAAACAGGTAACTGACACCCCCCCAACACACACAGCAATTGTTTTACCAAAAACTTTACACAACATGACAGCATTATCTAAATTATTTAAAAAGTAAATAATATTTTAATAAAAGTGTTATTTACAAAATAATATTTTTCTCTGAATGTATACATTTTAGAATGTATTCAGTTCTTACTTAGTTTTCCTGTTGTTCGTGCTGGGTGGGGCTTCCACACATACACCGACACCCTGAACACCTTTTGGTTAGCTAAAACTTAGACTGACAAGTTCTCTGACCCTTAGCCACACTCACTCCACACACTGAAACTAAACAAAATAATGAACTAGTTTATTTTATACATTTACAGTAAAGTGTGTGTGTGTGTGGGTATGGGTGTTTGTGTTTTTCAGCATTTCAGTGTTGGATTTCCCCTACTGTGTCTTGCATGAGCTGCCTGAGCTCACAGCTGAAAGCTTGGTAACACACACACACACACACACACACACACACACACACACACATATATATATATATATACACTGCTCAAAAAAATTAAAGGAACACTTTTTAATCAGAGTATAGCATCAAGTCAGTTAA
>JAKKZN010000019.1:17526847-17544203 GCA_033441825.1 Pangasius elongatus | reverse complement strand
GTGTGTGGTGTGGTGATGTGTAGTGTGGTGGTGTGTGATGGTGTGTAGTGTGGTGGTGTGGTGATGTGTAGTGTGTGATGTGTAGTGTGGTGGTGTGGTGATCTGTAGTGTGGTGGTGTGTAGTGTGGTGGTGTGGTGATGTGTAGTGTGGTGGTGTGTAGTGTGGTGGTGTGGTGATGTGTAGTGTGGTGGTGTGGTGGTGTGTAGTGTGGTGGTGTGTGTGGTGTGGTGATGTGTAGTGTGGTGGTGTGTGATGGTGTGTAGTGTGGTGGTGTGGTGATGTGTAGTGTGTGATGTGTGGCAGTGGTAGCTCAGTGGTTAAGACGGTGGGCTACTGATCGGATGGTCATGAGTTCGAGCCTCAGCACCGCCAAGCTGCCACTGCTGGGCCCTTGAGCAAGGCCCTTAATCCTGCACTGCTCAGTTGTATAAATACGATAAATGTAAGTCGCTCTGGATAAGGGCGTCTGCCAAATGCCGTAAATGTAAATGTGTGGTGATGTGTAGTGTGTCCTCCAGTCCAGCAGGGGGCGATGCAGAGTCTATCCCTCATCCTGTAGAGGACGAATAACTTGTTTATAGTTTGTAACGGAGAAGCGAGTTTGTGGAAAACGAGGGCGAATATCCAGAAACTGACAGATATGCAATCATGATAACAATATAATCGCAATATGATATTTTTTCATATCATGCATCTCTAGTGGAGAGAATCTCTCTCTCTATATCCCTCCCTCTCTCTATATATGTATATCTGTCCCTCTCTCTCTTTCTATCTCCCTCTTTCTCTCTGTCGCTCTATCTCTCTCTCTTTCTATCTCCTTTTCTCTCACACTCACTATCTCCCTCTGTCTCTCTCTCTCTCTCTCTCTCTCTCTCTCTCTCTCTAATATCATGCAGATCTAGTGGAGAAAATTTTACGTTTTTTATGAATGATTATCATTCTTCCTCATAGCGACTAACACAGAGAGCTAACTCACACTTACACACACTTCCTGTCAGATAGCCTCACATTAGCTCGCTGATCGTAACCATGGCGACGAGTTTGAGTGCTTTATGAACATAAATCAGACTGAAGAAATTCTTTGCTATGACATGGATCGCTACCTCAGAAAATAAACAGCTGTGTGTCGTGGGCGTGTCAGGGCATAGTAGCCAAAATATCCACAGTCTACTTTATAATTTATTCTCATGTTTTTGTTATTTAAAATATAGTTTAATGATTAAAAAAAAAAAACAAGGAGTGTGATTAGTTGCTATTATTTTACAGGAAATGTGGCTAAGGGTTTAGCTAGCATGCAGCTGTTAAACGTAAAGACACAGTGAGAGCGGAAACGACAGAAACGTCCGGAACATCAACATTTACCTCAGATGTGTTGATAAATTACTAAAAAAACACTAAAATGACACTGTAATTACACTAAGCATGAACTGTTAGCATGTGTTTGTTTGTTAGCCTCTACTATTTTGTGAACAGTACGTGAATACAGCAGGTGTGAGAGGACTGTGGAGGGGGTGGGGCCAACGCCTGACACATGATTGGTCTGAGGAAATAACTAATTTGCATAAATCTGAGACATTTTCACTTAGTGTGTTTGATTCGACTGTTCAGTCCCATGGGGCAGGCACACACACACACACACACACACACAAACACACACACTCAGGATGCAGGTGGATGTCGGGGAAAAGCCTGCAAAATGGAACTGTAGTGTTTCTGTGTGTGTGTGTGTGTGTGTGTGTGTGTGTGTGTGCATGGAGGGTTAAAAGCCCTGGCACCAGCTAACCCCTGCACACACACACACACACACACACACACACATAAATAATAGAATGCATTCAGAGCTGTTTGCCCCTGATTAGTGTGTGTGTGTGTGTGTGTGTGTGTGTGTATGTGTGTGTGTGTGATACAGCATGAGGTCCAGCTCACACACACACACACACACACACACAGTAGTGTGTGTTTAATATAATCTTTATGTTTACACACATTTGTTGTTGATGTTATTTCTAATAATGAACAATTTTCTGTTGTACATTTAGCACAGCACCCTGGTGAGAGTGTGTTTGTGTGTATGTATGTATGTGTGTATGTATGTGTGTGTGTGTGTGTGTGTGTGTGTGTGTGTGTGTGTGTGTGTCTATCTGTAGGATTTTTATCGTTCCCACACAGACACTGTAAAAAACGTTTTCACTTCCCAACACCAGTTCGTACACACTCTGTGTGTTGGTGTTTAATGCGACCTGAACACTGCACGCTGCTGCTGTAATCATTAACACTGTGCTGTGTTCAGTCGGTTTATACTGAACATCCTGCACACACACTGCTGTGTGTATTTACTCTCCAACTCCTCCGCATGGCACTATCCGGTGAAGAGTGTCGGTTGCCCTTTCACCCTGGTCCTCTCCGGAGCGTCTCCTCTCCAGCGTTTATTACGGCTCTAAATCCACGTTTCTGTAAAAGTGCACTGTGGCGATGTTTACTGTTAGAGCGCTGCATCAGTAACACTGAACTGAATTCTAAAAATATTAATATTGTCTCTGCCTCTCTGTCTGTCTTCCTTTCTGCCTCTCTCTCTGTCTGTTTTTCTGTCTCTCTGTGTGTCTGCCTGTCAGTACTGGATTAATGAATACACATCCACTCTGGGGATCGGAGTCTTCCACTCAGGAATACAGCTCTATGGCAGAGGTATCACACACACACACACACACACACACACACACACACACACACACACACACACACACACACAAATACTGATTAATATTCGTTAATGCTCTTAAGTGCTGATTAACACCAATACTAATTCTTTAGTCAGTGCTGATTAATACACCTTAATAGCCTTTATTGCTGATGGACACTCTGTAATGCCCAGTAACACTCTGACTGATGCTGATTAATACTCAGTGATGCTCTTCAGTGCCGGTTAGCACTCTGTACTACTCTTCAGTACTTTCCCGTTTTCATTCATGCTGATTTAAGATATTTGTTAATACCCTTCAGTGCCAATTAACACTCATTTTACTCTTCAGTACTGATTAACACTGAGGCAGTAATAGTGTAGTGCACTAGAGCTGAATCCAGTGAAAGTTATTATAAATAAAATAAACTATTAAATGTAGGGGTGTTACACTGAGACACGTCACTGACACACACACACACAGTGACACACATTTACAACACTTTATTTAATTCTCTTTAGTTATGTGTGTGTGTGTGTGTGTGTGTGTGTGTGTGTGTGTGTGTGTGTGTGTGTCAGAATTTGCATATGGAGGTCATCCGTATCCTTTCAGTGGGGTGTTTGAGATCACCCCAGGAAACGCCAGTGAGCTCGGAGAGACTTTTAAATTCAAGTGAGGACTCACACACTTTAAACTCACACACACACACACACACACACACACACACACACACACACACACACACACACACACACACACACACACACNTCTCTCTCTCACACACACACACACACACACACACACACACACACACACACACACACACACACACACACACAAACATTAAACGCACACGCACACATTAAACACACACATACATTGAACACATGCAAACTAGACATGTACTAATATTCACTTTTCATATTTCACTAACTGGCTCATTATATACTGTACATTTAATAGCTCTATATTACCAGTACTACACATACTAAATTATAGAATATAAATAATATAATATGTGTGCGTGTGTGTGTGTGTGTGTGTGTGTGTGTGTGTGTGTGTGTGTGTGTGTGTGTGTGTGTCAGAGAGGCAATTGCTTTGGGTACGACGGACTTCACAGAGGAGGATGTTGATAAGATCATGGAGGAACTGGGCAAAGAGTTTAAAGGAAACGCGTACCACCTGATGCACAAAAACTGCAACCATTTCTCTTCTGCCCTGTCTGAGGTTTTACACCCACACACACCCACACACACACACACATACACACACACATCTGTCAGTCTCTCTCTCTCTCTCTCTCTCTCTCTCTCTCTGTCCCTGCCTGTCGGTTTCTCTTTCTGAGGTTACATACACCTGTCTTTCTCTCTGTCTGTTTGTCTCTCAGTTCATTTGAAACAGAGAATTTCTGTTTAAAACTGATTTGGGGGCGGGGTTATTTATGAGCTCTGTTTGTGATGTCACAATATAAACTATAAATATGAACCCTTTTGGGCCAATCACAGTGTGATATGCAAATGATCAGAGAATGACAACAGGAATGAGAGAAAACAGCAGCTCTTACATCTCTGTAAGTAATGCTCTCTCTCTCTCCTGCTATGTGTGTGTGTGTGTGTGTGTGTGTGTGTGTGTGTGTGTGTGTGTGTGTAGTTGCTGTGTGGGTGTGAGATCCCACGCTGGGTGAACCGCTTGGCGTATTTCAGCTCGTGTGTGCCGTTCCTGCAGAGCTGTTTACCAAGAGAGTGGCTCACACCAGCCGCCCTGCAGAGCCACATCAGCATGCACAGAGAAGACACACACTCTCACACACACTCTCACACACACACACACTCATACACACACTCATACACACACTCACACACACACTCACACACACACGATTCCAGCTCCAGCGATGAGGAGCTGTCAGGGGCTGTGGGAGGAAGATCACACAGCTGCAGACACACTCGAGTGTGACACACACACACACACACACACACAACCGTCTTCTGGCTCCACTTTTTCATCCTCGTGAAACATTGAACTGTGCCGTTGTGCTTTGTGTATTTTTTTTTTACAACCAATCAGCACCAGGCGAGTGATGGACTGTTCAGACTGACCAATCACAGGCCTCGGATTTGCTCCTCCCCCCCGTGGTACTGTAAACTTGGGACTATTCTCAGACTTTTAGACTACTTTTAATGATGAAGTAAGTTTTTTTTCCAAGGTGAACTTACATATAAAACTATCTAATTTATTAGAAATTAGTTTTTATACTTTGTAAATATTTTAATGGTTGATTTATGACTATTAATATCAGCCGATTACAGAGGGATTGAAATATTCAGAATTATATTTAACATTTATTTCATCTTTGTTGTGAATGAGTTTGATTATTCAGCTGTTTTGATTTCACATGATGTGTGAGTGCATTATTGTATTTTATAAAATTTCGCATTCATTTCTATACATGCAGTATTTTTTATGTATATAATTCCACACATTCTTGCTGAGGATTCGGTTCAGTATGTTTTAGAGTGTGTGTGGCTTTTTAAGCTAAGCATGTCGTTGGAAGTGTGACGCGAGTGTGTGTGTGTGTTAAAATAAGATCAGAGTTTGGTTCTGATTCAGATTTTTGTCCTTTCTTAGAGAAGTGAAGAATCTCACATAATCTGAAAGTTTAAACAAACATAAAAGGCTGAGATGAAATTTTATACCTTGATTGCGACACACATGATTTTACCAAGACATGCAAAAGGGGGCGGGGCATAAATTCTTCTAGTCATAAACTTGGTCATGTGACATCCACTAATAAAACACTGGATTTATGCTGCACTCACAGTAACATGGACATGGGAAGTCCAAACTCTGAATTATGTAGTTTTCGACATTTTTTTAAATTAAATTTTTGTTTAAAGATGTAGGCTACAATAATTCAGCATTAATAGCAATAAAATAACATGAAAGTGCACAATTTCAAAATCAATTAACCTTTTAATTATCTGCATTTCTGGTTGTTATTTTTCACTGCAGCCCCAATGTCAGTGGTAGCTCAGTGGTTAGGACGGTGGGCTACTGAGCAGAAGGTCGTGAGTTCGATCCCCAGCACTACCAAGCTGCCACTGCTGGGCCCTTGAGCAAGGCCCTTAACCCTCAACTGCTCAGTTGTATAAATAAGATAAAATGTAAGTCGCTCTGGATAAGGGCGTCTGCCAAATGCCGTAAATGTCGGTGTGACATCACAGAATTCCCTGTTGGAAAAGTCTTTCCAAGTGGGAATAACAGTTTAGAGAGACAGAAATAGATTATTCCAAAGTCTAAATTGATCAAATGTCAACTTAAGCCCTGCCCTTTTTAGACCTGAGGACATCACATACTCAGCTGTATGAAAAAGCAGCCATGACGTGTGTGTGTGTGTGTGTGTGTGTGTGTGTGTGTTATGATGATAACCCTCTAACCTCAGAGAGCTTTCGAACCACGTGACCTTTAACATTTGAGAGTAAGTGATTATTTTGTACGCACTGTGCCGTTTATCAGATCGCCGGATCAGACGTCTGATCAGTGCCGCCTGTCAATCAAACCCTTTATCCTCTTCTTTGATGTCATACAAGTTGCCATGGAAACACGTCTTAATGAGTTTTGTACATCATATAATAATATTATTTATACTCGTACAGTATTTGCTTTTGATTTGATTTGCGTTTTTTTCTACGTTTGTCAGATTTAAACCTGGACTGGAATTAAATTTTATGATCTGAAATACAATATTACAGTTTTACAAAGCTAAATAAAGGGTTAAAAAGTTAAACTTTACCAAGTTTCTGGGGTTTTTTTTAATTAAAGTTGTTAACAAAATACACAAACACAGGGGTTTTAGTGTTCACAAAAGACTACTAGTGTTTATTTTATTTTATTTAACCCGGTTTGCATGAAGCTCTCTGTTTACCGGTCGAACAGCGAGCGGGGAGATGAGGTTGCTCTGCAGGGTCCCTGTAATGGCTCTCTGTGATGGGATGAGGAGCTCGACACTCCAGGAGAAGCTCAGAGTAGAGCCGCTGCTCCTCTGATTCGAGAAGAACCGGTTGATGTGGTTTGTCGCCTCACATGGTGGAGCTGTATCAGACCCTGGGGCAGACCCAGGACTCGCTGGAGTGATTATATCTCACAGTCAGATTGGGAACATTTGGAGATCCTGCAGAAGAAGCTGGAATCTGTCACTAAGCTTAGAGGAGTCTGGACTGATCTTCTCAACCTGCTGCCATTACTTCACTCTTATAAACATGAACCATTCCAGAGCTTCTCAGAAGACCTGCTTAACTCCGCCATTTTACAATGGAAACTCAGCACCTCATAGCTAAATATTTTGGGAGATCTGGTCTGTTGATGCATTGATCCTTTCTGATCCATTAGCTCAACATTTTGTCCTTAAGATAATAAAGTGAACGATAAGGCTTGACGATGCAGGTTGTTCCATAAAAGGATGTCTAAGGTGTCTGAAGAGGTGGTAGATCTTTAACTGACTGCTCAGTATTTAGGAAAAGAGCTGAGCCGATACAGAATCCTCACTCCACTGCTTTTCTGCTAGCGAAGGTCAGCGCTGTAGCTTTCCCTTAACTGTTCAACAGAGACGTTTAGCTTTAGAACAGTTAGCTAACGAGAGATGGTGAAGGCCAGTTTCGGCGTTACTGACATGATGTCTGTATTCGTACTGACTTGCTAGCTGTCTCGCTGCACACACTCAGGGTCAGTGAGACAGGATTGTGTATGAACATGTGACCTTGCAGGAGGAACACAGCGCACCAGCAGGAGAACGACGCCCCAACAAATAATTATAAATATATTTAAAAGTATGTGTTGATTACTGTAGAAACTGTGTGGAGATAAAAAACAAACAAAAAAAAACACGACATCCTCTCAGGTTCTCCAGAACTGTGCTAACACCAGCCATGTGCATGTTATTCTGTTTATCTTTTTGGAGTCACTGAGTTGTTCTGGGAGTTGTGTGGGTTGTGTTGACGCTGTTCTTCACACAAAAATCTCGTTTCTACTTTCCGATGGACCAAAAACAGGTTTCTAACTTGCCTTTTTCACATGCTAAAGTGGCTATTTGCATGGATTTGCACTTTAATCAGGTTCAGTACCGGATTAAACCGGTTCACACGGGCGCGCGCGCACACACACGCTAGCTGTTTTCTTACCTCACAGTTCTATAGTTTATATTA
This sequence comes from Pangasius elongatus, assembly GCA_033441825.1. NCBI lineage: Eukaryota > Metazoa > Chordata > Actinopteri > Siluriformes > Pangasiidae > Pangasius > Pangasius elongatus. The sequence continues at coordinate 17,536,323 of JAKKZN010000019.1, read as the reverse complement.
AAAACATAAATCATAAATGACTAAAGTAATATAATTAAAAGTAAATAATGATTAAAAATATGTATAAAATTGTAACGTATTCAGTATATATTCTGTGCGTCGTTTTCTGGTTGGATGACGTCGTACTGACGCACGCAGTGACTCCGCCCCCTCGCGCGCGCCCCTCACCCTACCCGGTCACTTCCTGTATCCTTCTTTGCTTGGACGCCATTTTGTCATTTCGACTAACAGCAGCGAGGTGAGCGCCTTGTAGAGGCTTTTATTTGATTTAAATTACATCATCATCGTTATTATTATTACTTACATAACAACATCCTTAATGTGTGATTGTTTAACATATTTGAATAGTCTATTTGTTGTGTTTTTATGTGCTTTATCTCGACGCGAGTAGAGTCACCGGTTGTTAGGGCTCGTGAGGGCAAAAAAATACGATTCATATGCTGTTGTTCTTGTTATTATTAGTATTGTGTGAAATTAGTTATCATACAATTATAAATTCGAATATTATTTGTATTAATGATAATCGGCTCTAATACTTTGTATATCCACGAATTGTTTTGGAAATTGGATTTTTTGGAGCGTGGTGCTGCAACGTAATGCTAAAGAGAGCGAAGCTATACTGCGCATGCGCGCTGCAGGGCCAGGCTAATGGCGGCGTTAGTCGCAGGTTTATGCTCCTAAAATCTACCAACACATGGCGATTTCTCGAAGCTGAACATGTTTTAGTTGCAGATTGATGATTTCAGGGACCTATATTTTAAATGTGGTTTCTTGCCTTGCTCTCTGGGCATGCTTATGGCAACGTATATGCTTATATAAGGTTGTATAATGAGTGACTGTTAATGAGCTGTGAGAGTTAATAATTAAACACAGTTCTCTCTTCTTCACTCACATCTCTTTCAGATTTTCACCATGAGCGGATGTCGTGTGTTTATCGGCCGTCTGAGCCCTCATGCCCGGGAGAGAGACGTGGAGAAGTTCTTCAAGGGTTATGGACGTATCCGGGAGATCAATCTGAAGAACGGCTTCGGCTTTGTGGTGAGTTCCACGTCTGTCTCTCTCTCTCTAACACACACGGGTGAAATGCAGAACTGATGTGTGTGTGTGTGTGTAGGAGTTTGACGACCACAGGGATGCGGACGATGCCGTGTACGAGTTAAACGGAAAGGAGCTTTGCAATGAGAGGTGCGCTGAACACCATTACAGTCCTGCTTTAGTTTACAAGCCGTAAGGTCATGTGATTACTGTGACGCAGCAGTTCGACGTTAGTGTTTATGCTGCAGTAAGTGTGTGTGAGACATTAGTGTGCTGTCTCATGCTGTACAGGGTGACCATCGAGCACGCTCGTTCCCGTCGCGGTCGAGGAGGTGGAGGAGGAGCAGGCAGCCGCTTCTCTCCACGCTTCGGAGGCTACCGTCAATCACGCAGTGCAGGATCCAGGTCAGTCTCTCACACACACACACACACCTGTGTATGTTAACATTTTAATCATTAACATCTTGACTCCAGGTTATCGTCTCTAGTCTGCAGTTATTTAATGCACAACAACAAAGACACGAACAATAAACATGTTCTACATCACTAACCGAGTCACTGATACACTAATGTGTGTCCCTGCCAATCCTCTCTCCCTCTCTCTCCCTCCCTCGCCCCCACCCCCCCGCGTCTCAGGTATGGGCCTCCCGTGCGTACGGAGCACAGGATTGTGGTGGAGAATCTGTCTTCCCGTATCAGCTGGCAGGTGAGAGAAGTGCACACACTCCATCAATCACTCTTTCCACCCTTTCTTAGTAGAAAAAAAAACTTTCACCTCGCTACAATACGAAGGCTAAAACCTAGAAGCCTGTTTTTTTGTGGTAACTTTGTGAGTAATTCCTCTTGATGATAAATATGAATTTAGTTTATAAATCTAAATGTTTAATCTAATCTGGTTATTTTTCTAACTGAGCTCCGTCTCTTTAAACCTTTTCTTTAACAGCTGTGCTCTGGTATTCTGGTTTAATCGGAGTTGCATGCGCAGCCCGTGAGGTGCATAGCGCCCTCTGCTGGTTGTGTTCTGAATAGTGCTTCTCCCCATACGCAGTTGTAGCGCAGCATAGCCTTATGGGACATGGGTAGCCCCCTGTGGAGGGTCTCTGGGGCCTCCAGGTTGCCCCCCACTCCACCCCGTTTGGGTCTTATTCTGGTCGTGGGGGGCACGCACACAGTCCTCTCGCTGAGTCTGGTGGGTCCGTGCTTATGGAGGCCGGAGGTCGTTTAAACCGCGTTGGTTCCGTTTGCTATTTGGACAAGTGGCTTCTTTGCTAATGTCTTCTGTGGTTTGGAACGGTAAGTGGACCAACACACTGCTAGATTACATGATGGATGCGGGGAGGGGGGTGTTTACTGTAGGAGGAGGGGTGGGCTAAACATGGATCGCTCTGGCGGAGGTATGAGGAGTGGTTTTGGAAATGGGATGAATTATTCAAATCTTATTAATGAGAGTGCGCACGCACACACACACACACTGGGTGATTGATGTGAATATTAATATTGTACACATAACATAAACATGTAAAAATGATAAGTACAGGTGGTTATAACAGTGTAAAAGGATATAATCAGCTCCTGAATGGCCTCACACTACTTCAGCAGATCCAGCCACATGCTCTGTGTGTGTGTGTGTGTGTGTGTGTGTGTGTGTGTGTGTGTGTGTGTGTAAAAAGCGCTACCTAGTGTTTGTTTGAAGCACCACCACGGTCATAACTGCAGGTTTTCTTAGAAAGGTTATAACTGCTTTTTTCACTGCACCTGATCTATCCACAGTGTCCTATACACTTATCTTATTGTCCACTCTGCCTTTTTATTCCCCTCCAATGTTTGACCTGTTTCTATAGCGCCCCCTGCTGGTGTTGTCCTCTTAGTGTAACGTAGTGCAGCAGCATTGCAGCACATTGTCGTCTTTGTAAAGTACATCACCACCTGCAGGAGGACAGAACACCTGGGGATGTTTTTATTTCATAGTAAACCCACGATGTGCGCTCTGTCCACCCTCTTATCAGACGTCACCAGTCTGCCCTCTGCCCCAGCTCCCTCGCTCTGCCCTCTCGCTCTGCGACCCGGGGTGCGTTTCAGTCAGGGTCTGTGTGAATGAAGCTTGCTGCACGTGCACACTCAGTGATCAGACAAGTGTGTCTGTGGGTTCAGATCAGTGTGTTTTAAAGCTTTTGTAGGGTGCGTGTGTGTGAGGCGGTGTGCTGTGAATCACTCAGTGTTTTCCTGCTTTGCTTTAGGACCTGAAGGACCTGATGAGGAAAGTGGGAGACGTGACGTTCGTGGACGCTCACAGAGCCAACAAGAACGAGGGGTAAATCATTTACAGATTTAGAGATGGACACTGATTTACCCTGACTTACAGACCTGGCCCTCATTAAACCCCTGTGTGTGTGTGTGTGTGTGTGTGTAGGGTGGTTGAGTTTGCCACACACAGTGATATGAAGAACGCCATCGAGAAGCTGAACGGTACAGAACTGAACGGCCGCAAAATCAAACTGTTTGAGGATCGAAAGAGGAGGTATGGATTGTGAATACACAGACACACACACACACACGCTGCTTTATTTTATTATTATTATTTATTTATTCTATTTATTTTGGTATCATGGTAGTTTAAATAGAATGTAAAGCCCTCATCCTGTACACTGTACTGGACGAGATGAAAAGATGGTTATAAATTACTATATCAGTTCTGATTGTGTGTGTGTGTGTGTGTGCGCAGCCGCAGCAGGAGTCGCTCTCGCAGCTCCTCCCGTTCCCGCTCTCGCTCACGCTCCAAATCTGCGAGTCGGAGCCGCAGCCGCGAGGACAAGCGCGAGAGCAAGCGTGAGAAACGATCTCACAGTCGCTCGCGCTCGGCCAGTCGCACTCCGGAGAAGAAAATGTCGGCCAAGTCCGAGTCTCGCTCTCGCTCCCGCTCTCCTTCTCCCAGGAAACAATCCCGCTCTCGCTCAGCGTCCACCGAGAGCCAGCACTGAGTGTGCACGTGTGTGTGTGTGTGTGTGTGTGTGTGTGTGTGTGTGAGAGAGTGTGAGCGGTTTGGTCGAACCTGGAAAGATCTGTGTGTAACTTGCAGGCCCTGTTCATATATCTTTAAGGAGAATGAACTTTATTAACCTTTTGATTTTTATTTTAATTTTTTATTTGATTTTTCTGTATCGAGCTTTATTAGATGTAAAGAAACTGTACATGAGGTACAGAGATGTAGTCGCTCAGCTGACATGCTCGGGGTCTGAGGCTTTTCTTAATGTCGCCTCCACAGTGTGTCACATTTACACACACACACCCAGGTGTAGTTAGCGCGCCGCGCTAAAGCGGTGGCCGTACGCGTACACTGCGCTGTGGCTCCGGTGGAGCGCTGAAGAATCAACCCTCACGCCGAGCACGACTCAGCCTCCAGTACACCTGCAGGAGGAAGTGCGCGCTTTTGTGCTTTTGTTATTGTAGTAGAGATGTCATTTAATAAAAACAGCTGTGTGTGTGTGTGAGAGAGAGAGAGAGAGAGAGAGTGTTTTTCCACTTGTGTTCTGTACTTGTTTATTTCCACACGGTCGTCATTGTGCTGTGTGTTTATGGTTCTGTAACTGTTAATGATTTATTACAGAAATAAACTGTGAATCAGCCAGGTTACACCGTGTGTGTGTGTGTGTGTGTGTGTGTGTGTGTGTGTGTGTGTGTGTGTGAGAGCGAGAGAGAGAGTAAAGTCATCAACGCTCTGGCGGTGTGATGAAACAGATTTACTGTCAGTAAAGTTTATTATTTTCCTGTAGCCGAATGTCCCCATGTGTTTTGTTCGTCCTACACCACAGCAATTTACCACCCGTTAGGCTAGCTGTTTATTTATTTTATTTATTTATTTATTTATTATAGTTGCATTTAACGTCTGAAACAAGCGAGCTCACTTATGTTACAGCAGCTATAGACAGTCGTTCCGGCACCAGCCTCTTTATTATCATCTCTCTAAAGTTAATAGGATAAAATAAATCATCTGCCATACACGTCCCTGTGAACGAGCTGTTACCATGGAAACGATATCAGAACGAGCGCATTAATATCATAAACCTGCACTGTTGTTATAGAGAATTAATCAACACCTGCCGACCAATCGGAATCCAGCAGCACACTGATCACATTTATTTATTAATATAATGTTAAATATTAAACACACATTGGCACTGGTCCCGGAGTTGTTGCTGACGTCAGCAGCTCTGTGGTGTGACAGCAGGTGGCGCTGTGACTCCAGTGTGGAAGGCTGTCGGTCAGGGGGCGTGGTTATGGGCGGGGCCTGAGCTGGACACCGGAAACCAGGACGCCAACAGCTAGTGCTCTGTGATGGTGGGTTTATTTATTTAAACAGGCTCCGCCCAGACTATACTGTAACACACACACACACACACACACGGTGCAGTGCAGGGGAGATCAATATTAACACAATAAGAGAGAGAGAGAGAGAGAGAGTTATTGATTCAGTCTCAATGAGCTTCCTGGAAATGAGTCACTCTAACACTACTGAATTGTTATTATTATTATTATTATTATTATTATTATTATTATTATTATATTTACACTGTTATTCAAAGAAACAGGTCTAAATGCTTACAAACATTAAAAAGAGAAGAAAAAATTGACTAAATAAATCTACATTTATTAAAAATAAAATAAAAGGATTGTTCATTTCTGTAGTTTAAAACAAATAATCCTAAACTTGATCTTGATTTTAATCCGTTTTAATCTGAGCACTAAAAAGATTAAGAGGATGAACATTTTCACTGAAAGTTCTGAAAGTAAAGAAGTGTGTGTGTGTGTGTGTGTGTGTGTGTGTGTGTGTGTGTGTGTGTGTGTGTGTGTTCACGCTGATCATGTTAGGAAGTTAAAGGCTTTTATAAAACACATTGTTCAATTTCTCAAAGTGGAAATGTTCTGTCACTGCTGTGGGATCATCAAGGCCAGGAGCTTCACACCTGAAGTGTCTTTACCTGTGTGTGTGTGTGAGTGTGTGTGCGTGGGTGTGGGTGTGTGTGTGTGTGTGTGTGTGTGTGAGATGTGGAGTGACATGCCGCAGTAGCTACCAGGATTATAAACTTACACCTTAAATGATGTCTGATATCTTTCAAGTTGTTTATCTCTCTCTCTCTCACTCACACACACACACGCACACACACACACACACACTTCTTTCCTCTTTCTTCAGGAAGTGAACTTTGTACTGAAAGTATGAAGTTTTTATTCTGTTCTGTTAAACACAAAACAGAGCTCGGTGCAGCACACAGGAGAAACGCTCCGCATTAACACCACTGCTCACTCGCTCTTATTATATTAATCTATTTACATGTTTATATATCGATATATTTATAGAATTTATAGAGTTTATACACACTCAGCTTTTATTACTGCAACCTGGAGCAGCAAAACAATTTTCACTGTACTCACACACTGACAATAAAGATAGTCCGTTCATCTACAGGTGCACGTGCACTCTGACCTCTGACCTCCCCACACACCTAAAGGGCAATCTGTGTGAATGTGATGAACAGCATTAAAGCACTGTTAACAGATAACTGAAGTGTGTTACAGAGAAATCCTTCAGTAAATAAACACAATAAAATAAGGGGAGCTCCTTCTTCTGCTGCTTATTATTATTATTATTATTATTATTATTATTATTATTTCTCTCAACTTGTGAATGAACGCGGATCGTGAGCGCGCACAGGGGTAGACCGGGATGACGCACGTCACGTGATTTCCTGCAGCGTGTTTGTGTGTGTGTGTGTGTGTGTGTGTGTGTGTGTGTGTGTGTGTCTTGGGGGGGGTGAATGTGGGGGGAGCGGCGCAGCCGGTGCTGCAGTTTCAGTGCGCAGGTCGGGCGGCGCGAGCGCTCGGTGTGGGGGAGAAATTCCGTCGCGCGCGGTGTGGGATGAGAGACATGAAGCCGCGCGCACCGAGCACGAGCTCTGCACAATCCGGGGATTTATAAAGGCGTGTGTGTGTGTATGTGTGTGTGTGTGTGTGTGTGTGGACGCGGTGTAGAGGTTTGCTGCCTTTTGTTGCTGTTTAGTTTGTTTTTTTTTGGCCGCTGGTGTCGCGAGCATGGCGGAGCGGAGCGGGCGCGTGAGCTTCCCCGGGAGCGGCGCGCTCAACACCCCGGTCCCGATGAACCTGTTCGCCACCTGGGAGATCGACGGGAGCTCCGCGAGCTGTGTGCCCAGGTACAGGCGCGCGCAACCGTGATGCCCGTGCAACCGCAACCCTGTGTGTTTGTTTGTGTGTTTATGTGTGTGTGTGTGTGTGTGTGTGTGTGTTTATGTGTGTGTGTGAGCTCGGGAACCTGATATTCAGGGTGTGTGTGCGTGTGCGTGCGCGTGAGGTTATTTATGCGGGTGCTATAACTGTACGGGGGCGGCCAGCTTTCGTTTCTGGATGACGTCATGAGCTGTAACATTTTATAGTCTGTATCAGCGCATGCGCGCGCGTGTTTAAGCGCTGCACCTGTCCTTTTCAGCCAACAAATAAACAAACACCACTTAGAAAGCCGGTGTGTGACGTCACACATAAATGCTTTGTGACGTTTGCACGTGCTCGTACCTTACATTTTACAATCCGTCAATATGAAGTGTTCAGAAAATCTTATTACTAATACTTATTATTAATGAGCACTTATTAATAAACTCATTATTAATAAACTCTTGTTAGTGGTTAAAGCCTAATAAGTCAACAGCCTTATTCATTTAACCAATATCAGACTTTTATTAGATTAGATCAGACTAATATTCAACAGATGTTATTAAGCTGCTTTAGTAAAAAATGTGCAGAAGTTTGCACTGATGCTCTGAGTCACACTGAATCTCACATTACTGAATAATAACTAGACTTTAATTTCACCTGGAAAAATGTGAAACTGTAACAACATAACGCTGATACAGCATCACATTAGTGTGTGTGTGTGTATGTGTGTGTGTGTGTGTGTGTGTGTAGCTACCGAAGAGTCCTTCTACCTCCTTTCCTACCTGCAGTAATTCATGCTGACATTACCAGACTTGAAATGTAAAGGAGATTCTCTCCTCCAGAGCGAACACTGACACTGAAATAAACCACGCCTCAGCCGTGCTAGCGCTTCCTCTTCAAGACTGCGAAAAAGGGTTTTTTGAAAATCAGGACCTGCAGGCCAAAACTATAATTCGCATCTACAAAGCCGTAATGCTCCTCACCCTACTGCACGGCTCAGAAGCATGGATCACGTACAGCAGGCACCTGAAGGCACGAGAAGAGAAGAGTTTACCACCAGACGTTCCCCAGAATAATTCTTAACATCATTTGGAAGGATGGACGCACCAACTCCTAACAACTCTGATACAGAAACACAGCTCAGATGGGTTGGGCAGGTTATCCGTATGCCTGACGCGCACCTTGACATCGTGCCCCTGGAGGTCAGAAGAAAAGATATAAATATAACATCAAAGTCAACATCAGAAAGCGACCAACAGGGAGGTCTGGCGAAGCCTTGTCCAAGTGGGTACTGTTTTCCTCGAAAACGACCTCCACCCTGCTGCAGAAGACAAGCACAGACTCAGAAACGAGAGAGCTACCAAAAAAGCCTTAACTGCACCATTAACTACCACTTCTCATACCTGCCCACATTGCCCTAATACACGGAGATCCAGGATTGGTCTCCTTGCCCATCTGAAGTTCCATGAGGATCTAAAAGGAGGACAGACTTACTCAACTTCGAGTGACAAGTGACCGCCAAGGATGATGATGATGGTGTGTGTGTGTGTGTGTGTGTGTGTGTGTGTGTGTGTGTGAGGACAGAGAGGAGACAGCGTGAGGATAGAGAGGAGACAGTGGACAGAGAGGAGACAGTGTGAGGACAGAGAGGAGACAGTTAGAGGACAGAGAGGAGACAGTGTGAGGACAGAGAGGAGACAGTGGACAGAGAGGAGACAGTGTGAGGACAGAGAGGAGACAGTGTGATGACAGAGAGGAGACAGTGCGAGGACAGAGAGGAGACAGTGTGAGGACAGAGAGGAGACAGTTAGTGGACAGAGAGGAGACAGTGTGATGACAGAGAGGAGACAGTTAGTGGACAGAGAGGAGACAGTGTGATGACAGAGAGGAGACAGTTAGAGGACAGAGAGGAGACAGTGTGAGGACAGAGAGGAGACAGTTAGTGGACAGAGAGGGGACAGTGCGATGACAGAGAGGAGACAGTGTGAGGACAGAGAGGAGACAGTGTGAGGACAGAGAGGAGAGAGTGTGAGGACAGAGAGGAGACAGTGTGAGGACAGAGAGGAGACAGTTAGTGGACAGAGAGGAGACAGTTAGTGGACAGAGAGGAGACAGTGTGAGGACAGAGAGGAGACAGTTAGTGGACAGAGAGGAGACAGTTAGTGGACAGAGAGGAGACAGTTAGTGGACAGAGAGGAGACAGTGTGAGGACAGAGAGG
>JAKKZN010000019.1:17395807-17403272 GCA_033441825.1 Pangasius elongatus | reverse complement strand
TATCCAGCATGATATTTTTCCCCATTGAGATCTGATGTGTTTTCAAAGTGTTCCTTTAATTTTTTTGAGCAGTGTATTAGCTTTTCGTATTATTTTTCTATTTTTAATGCATGCATTTTACATTGAACAAATCAAAACATAGAAAAAAAACTGAAAAATTAAGAAAACAAAAATAATGATTAAATAGAGTACAATCTAGAATAAACCTCCATCATGATAATTTAGACATTATGTTAATCTCATTGATAAGTGAATTTCTTACTTTGTTGGAAGTTTTAATTATAGGGACTTCATCTTCAGCATTAATTTTTGTTTCAATCTCCTCCCAAACTTCTGTAGTATTGTGGAATAAAGATCTGCAATAAACACACACATCACTGAGTTCCATAATCTGAGAATAAACTAAAATCCCTTACCCCATCTTCTCCATCGTCTCACTGATGCACGATAAAAACGCTCCCAATGGAGACAGAGCCTGGGAGTTTTAACTGTGTAATGCAAAGTGTGTGACATAAAGTGTGTGGTTTAAAGAGTATGTTGTAAAGAGTGTTATGTAAAGCATGTGACAAAGTGTGTGTGCTGTAAAGACTGTGGTGTAAAGAGCATGTGATGTAAAGAATGTGTGATGTAAAGAGTGTGTGATGTAAAGAGTGTGTGGTGTAAAGAGAGTGTGATGTAAAGAGTGTGTGATGTAAAGAGTGTGTGGTGTAAAGAGAGTGTGATGTAAAGAGTGTGTGATGTAAAGAGTGTGTGGTGTCTCACTTCATTTTCTCGGTGAGTTGTTCTGTGTTCTCTCTGATGGCCTGTGAGAGCTGCGACACTGGGTTCAGCATCAGATTGTCCAAAATCACCTGCAGCAAAAACAGTCATTTAATTAATCAATTTTCATTCATTTCATTTATTTAAAACAAAAAAGTCATCAGTAAAAACCTCTTCTCTGTTCCAAGGACGCCGTTTGGTCCCGTCACTGTCCTGATCCACTGGACTCGGGGAACCTGCAGGAACTTTCTGATAACTTAGACTGGCATCTGGGATGTGATGCACCAACTGCAGCAGAAATAACGACACAACACAGAAACTTAATGTAATCAATGTACAGTTCAAATTGTTATGTGTAGGAAATAAAAAAGTCATTCATTATCATGAAATAAGCTGCAGATAAAGACACTCAGACACTTCCCATAGTGTTCAGTAAGGCAACATCTCATTATTCTAAAGCTGGATTTGGAACACAGCCACTCAGACATTTAGAGATGTATAAATATTCTACACGCATGAAGAACTTTCTAAACTAATAAACTGAGTAAATCTATTTTTAATAAGCACAGCTAGTGTAGTGATGCTAAAGCAGAGGTGATATGAGCGCACTTCATGCTGTGTTCATACTCCGCTTCCAGTGCTCTGTAGCAAAGCGTTAACAGTAGACTAAGCAAGGAAAGATGAAAGGAGAAACTAACAATTACAAAATAATTTTTTTTAAGTACAACAACCAAAGACATAAAATATACACTTTACATCATGCACTGTTATTTTATTTGAAAATATTCTTCAGATTAAGTAATTCATTTCAGTTTAGTAATAAATCAGTAAATATCTGAGCGCTGGTCCCACCTCCTCTCGGGCGGAGATAGTGGACGCAGGTGTATGTGGGACAGAGCCAGGTGGAGTGTTGTACCCCGTTGCTGCAGGTGTGTGTGTGTCAGCATCTCCGGCTACATCGTGGATTTCACGTGCGAGAATAGCAAGATCTTTGGCCAAGTCCTGACTCAGCCTGTACAACACACACTAGACTGAATCATTTATTGTGTTAGTGAACAGAGCAGAGAGCTGCTGTTAGTCAGTGCTCAGTTTCAGTGTAATAAATCAGTAATGAATTATTCATCTGACCTGGCGATCTCTGCACTGTGATTGCTCCAGTTCTGGTAGTGCTCATTTTGTGCTTCATCGTCCTCTATGTCCAGCCGAGTGGGAACAATTCTCTGTGGAGTTTGTGTCTGAGTCGAGGTTGAAGTGTGAGAACGTTTCGTTTTAGTGCTGACATCATGCTCTTCCTCTGACGTGGAGGAATAATCAGAACCTTTCTGTCTCCGATGAGAACCTGCAGAGGAAAAAGCAGCAGAACACTGAGATGAAAATCTAGAAAATTAAAAAATATAGTTTTTAAAAATATTTGCATTTATGTTACATAATTACTCTTTTATTTTTACTGTTTAAAATTATTTATTAGCAATAAATATTTTAAAATAACTGATTTAAAAAAAATAGCCCAATAACCAATAACTATTAATAGTAAGTGCTACTGATAAATTTATAATAGTCTAATAATAATCTAATAATCACAATCTGTAACTAACCACAAATCCAAACCAAAACTCCAAAAAAAAGTAATGCAGTGAAACACCAGTGGCTAAGAAAAAGAAGTTAACACAAACACTTGTTGCTTACCCAAATGGTGGTAGCAAACCAAACACTAGGGGTTAATCCAACTGCTAGTTAACACAAATTCTAACAGCTAAATTAAACACTAGCTAACTCAAACCCTAGCATCTAATAAATAAACACAAATTAGCGTATCTCATTGTTAATGAGTGGATTTAGTTTAAACTGTGGAAAATGATGGACTTTGTGTTTGGTGACTAAAAAGTGAACACAGTGATGATGTGTACTCAGATTTATGACCCATGATGTACACATGATGTGTTTGTGTCATACTCACTGCTTGTGCCAGCGTGTTTAGTCTGATTAGTGCGTGCGCGATTGGCCGAAGGTTTCTCTGCTGTTGGAGAAATTTTACTGGCTGGTTTTGTTTCACTTGTGGACATTCTCCGCCCATTAGTGTTAGCATCAGAAGGACGGCTGTGAGTTTGTTTGTTCAGTGATTCGTTATCACTGGGAGTGGTGAAAGATCCAGTGCGTTTGCGTGGCATTGCTAAAATGTCCAATCTTGAGAGTTTTTTGGTGTCTCCGGAGGGTTTTGTGTGTTCTGAGCCCTGAGATGCACGATCCGTTTCTGCGCCTTCATTATCGGATGTTTCTCCAAGTCGAGCGCGGCGCAGCATGGAGGCCCGTGTCGGTCTGGGAGCTGAGAGACTGTTGGACCGAGTGAGAACCTGATGAGCTGCTTTATTGGATTTGTTTGAATCTTGGTTTTGCAGGGACACTGAGAGTTTCTTGCGACTAGAAGGTCGTGATGATGATTCGTGATCAGAAGAGGCAGTTTCAGTTTGGCTGTGAATCTGCTGATTGTCAGAAAAATCTAACGAGCCGCTGTTTCCGGTGCTGCGGCGTAAATGGAGACCACGCGCAGATTCAGATTTAGCTGCGCTGTTTTCCGTAATTGCATGACTGCGACGTTTTTCTGAAAGTCGCTCCCGAGCTGTTGGCTGTCTGGATTTCTCCTGAGAAGACGAACCTGAAGAGGATTTATCCTTACGATGTGCACTAGAAGATATATGCTTCTTAACTGTGTTAACAGGCACATTTTTACTGCTCACTAAGCTCACAGTGCTAGCTGTGTCCACATCTGATTCACCAGAAAGAGAATCTTCAGCCTGTCCAAGTGAACTTCCTTTTTTCTGCCTTTGAGAAGATGTGGATTGCTTGTTTTCCTTTGATAAAGCTTCTCGTTCACTTCCTAGGGTCCCTAAATCCCTTAAAGTGGGGTGACTAGAGATGTGAGGCAACCTTTTAACCTGGATGTTATCACTTGGTCGATCTTTGGTGAAGCTCTCCTGGCGAACGAAAGAGGATGATGGAGGTTCTTTGGTGGGAACAGAATCTTTGTTATGGGTTTGGAGATTTGGTGCTGATGAGTTTGGCTTCACAGCTCGCTTGGACTCGTGGCTACTCAGGTGTCGTATCATGACAGTAGTTGGAGGCATCTTGGGAGAAGGAGCCCGTTCAGTTTGAGAAAGAACTGGACTCCTTGAAGCATCTGATTTGTAGGAGCCCTCCTCAGAGCCGATGTAGAAAGAAGTGGACTTTGGCTGGATGTTTTCAGATATTAAGGATGCTGTCATTCTGTATTGCTCTTGACTCTTTGAGCTCCTGTCCAGGATTGAGCTATCATCAGAACGACTGGTGTCACTCAGGCTATCATGATCCACATCTTCCTGAACCTTTAACCTCTGAGTGGAATCTGGCTGTGATGTCCTAGAAACTTTTTCAGATGGATCGTACTCCACGCTCGGCTCAGTCCGGATCAGGATACAGGGAGTGTTAATCTCCTGCTTTTCTCCTGCCGAAGGAACCTGAGGAAGAAGACGTCTGGTTTTGGAGCTCTGAGTACACTCTGATTCTGAGTGATCCACACTATGGCTCAGTACTGCTTTGACATCTGCAAACACAAAATTGGCATGACAGTATTCCATGATAATTAATTAATCTGAAATAGTTATATTTTTAACCTTACATTAAATTTGTGTCTATAATAACATTATAAAACACATCGATTTAAAGAGATGCCTGAGGGTAAAGGAAGTAACGAACACTAAGTAGTGAACACTGTAGGAGTGTTAAACACTTCACCTCTGTGTGAAACAGTTCCTTGTGGCGGACTTCCTAAAGGTGCCACTGCAGTTCCAGAGTCACTGTAAGTATCTGCTAAACTTGCCCACTGAGACACCCACTTAGGTCCACTCAGGTCAGAATGGGCCTAAATTTAATAAAGAACATTTACATCACAACAATCTGGAACAAACCATTCGTACACAGGGTTCAGGAACAGCAGATCTAATATTTTAAAGATTTAAACACAATCGCTCACCTTTAAATCTGAAAATTATCAGAGATAGAAAGAAGGAAAGACTTAGGATTTAGACTCTAGATTCAGTAGGGGTTAATCAGAACGTAATAGAACCCACTCATTATGGTGGACACACTCTTAAATTAATAATGACATTTATATTAAATACAGAATATGAAGTCCCACTAATCCAGTCTGAAGCTATCTATGATCCTTTTGTCATCTCATTTAAAATGTGTATTAATCATAATATATGCACTTCTGTACTGCGTCAAACGTACATTCACAGAGTTTTATCAATAATCTCCCAGAGTTATCAACCGTGACTTTAAGATCAGAATCGCATGTAACTGAGACACACCCTGTTTTAGATAAACACTGCCCTCACATGCGTAATTCTCACATAACTTCTGAATAGCGCTTAGGTCTGTAGTTATGTCTGAGGTCTGAATGCTGACGTGTGTCATTTCAGTATTAAATCCTCACCACACACTGAGCTCTACACTGAATACATCCCTAAGTTTTGAATGATAAATTCTCAACTTGCTTTGCGCTTTTAATAAAGACATTGTCACAAATACCTGTAGAAAGCTTTCTGGATCTCCACTGATGCTGGAACTAAGATCCTTAAGATCTTCTGCTAATGTGTGCATGATTTCAGCTTGGGTTTGGTTTAATATATCTTGCTCACTGATGACTGGTCTGTAAACTCCACTGTATTCTGGAGCATCCAGCACTCCAAATACCTGTAAAACATGTAAAAATAGGTTTTATTCATTGTGTGTAAGAATTTTTGATAACTCATTAAATAAAATCTTTGTGGTGTACCTTTGTGCGTGACTACATATGTTTCTGATTTTTACCTGATCGATCATACTACGCGCTTCTTCCACTTCTTTATCCTGAGACTCAGTCTCAATAGTGTAAGTTCCAGCATCACTCAAACTGTCCTCCTCCTCCGTACGAATTGCCCCTGTGCCTTTAGGGTGTGTTCTAAGGGCTTTAGAATCTGCCTCAGTGCCCAGTATAGGAGAAAATGGAGGCAACGTTGAAATGCTGGAATCTGGACCCACAGATGTAGGGACAGAGGGGACAGAAATTGGAGAAGAAGCAGGAAGAAGCGTTTGGGGCAGATGGTGTGTGTGTATCTGGGATGGAGAGGCCGGGTAAGACACGGAGGACGGTGCACATACACGTGTGTCCTCCGGAGACGGAAGATGAGTGTGTGCTGGTGACATCATCACTGGTGGTGCTGACATCGGTGGTGAGGGTTCATTAATAAACTCGTTAACAAATTCTTGAGCAAGTTTGGATTTCTTTCCAATGCTGCCAAAAGGTTTGATGGTGATTGCTGGAGAAGAACGAGAGGACGAAGAGGTGATGGAACAGGAAGTGCCAGAAGACGAAGGGGAAGTGCCACCCTTGCTCATCATATCCTCCGTTTTCTCCCGCTTTAGTGAGCTTGATCTTTGATGAATGCCATGACTTAAGCCCTTTAGAGGGACCGTGATCTGTTGTGTAGGAGGAATATTTCCATGAACAGATGCAGGCCTTTCAGTACCTTTACGCCGCTCCAGTTTCGCTTTGAGAGCTGAATAATTATCACCATGCACAGGATTGTGGGTAAAAGACTGGGAACGTTTCTTACGTGGATTATCATCAAAAAATTCAATAATAAAGGCCTGCTGGCTTAGAGGTTCCTGATGCCCACATTTCATCTGGCTTTGAGTTGAAGGTGAAAGTTCTTCTACTCCAGTTCCTTCATGAACACTGGAGAAGTCGTGGTTATTTTTAGGTGGTGATTGAGGTTTGTAAGAATCAGATGGTTCCAATATTTTTGACACATTTGATTCCTCTGATTGGACTGAGTGATGAGATTTACTCCTTTTTCCTTTTATTACAGGATCTTCAGAATCACTTTGGGTGCCATCTTCATGATGGTGGCCTACATCAATGAGTGCAGAAACATTTTACTGAGATATGTGTAATCAATACATATACATACATACAATCTATACAACATATACAGCATATACATCAACTTAAATATCTTAATCATCGACCATCTCAGATGATCAGTATAAACAATACTGACTGAAATAACATAAAAAGAAATATTAAATGACCTTTGAGCGTCCTGATGTGCATCGCGAGGTCACTCTTGGTGCTGTAGACATCATCGCTGGTCGGCCGCCTTGATGACATCATGCCGACATCACTCTGAACCAGCCAGTCAGCAACCTTGCTCTCTGGAGACTGGACCTCAGTGGGTGCAGCGCTGGTCACTTTACCACTTGACTGTTTACTGCGCTGACGAGATGAGAATTTTGTCACATGGTCTTTGATTTTAATTTTTCCTGGTGTACATTCATCGAACTCGATGGTGAATGAGGCGTGGCTCTGGTAAACAGGTGGAGTGGATTTCGGTAAAGCATCTGTGTCCTTAGTGGGAATGTCATTCAGCTCAATTTCTGCAAATTTGGAGTGTGTTTGAATCTCCTTGGTGGGAATTTCAAAGTAACTCGGTTCTCTGTGGTACAGGAACGTAGACTTGCTTTGGCCATCACGAAATTCCTGAAGAGAGCCATTCACTTCTACTTCCTTAAGGACTTCTGTCAAAAAGCAACAGGATACGTGTATATGTGGCCAGATTTATGTAACGTGTGTTGTGAAAATGTTGCGTCATTACAGCAGAAACAAACTGATTACGAGTCGGCTGTA
>JAKKZN010000019.1:17347022-17358751 GCA_033441825.1 Pangasius elongatus | reverse complement strand
GCCCGTCCACCCCGTCAGTCAGTCCATCCATCCGTCCGTCCGTCTGCCAGTCCACCCGGTCAGTCAGTCCGTCCGGGATACAGAGCAGTTTAGAGGGGATACAGAGTGAGTGGGGGGGGGGATACAGAGCGGTTTAGAGGGGGTGCGGAGCGGTTTAGAGGGGGTGCGGAGCGGTTTAGAGGGGGTGCGGAGCGGTTTAGAGGGGATACGGAGCGAGTGAGAGGATTCGGAGCGGTTTAGAGGGGATACGGAGCGAGTGAGGAGATGCGGAGCGGTTTAGAGGGGATACGGAGCGAGTGAGAGGATGCGGAGAGGTTTAGAGGGGATACGGAGCGAGTGAGGGGATACGGAGCGGTTTAGAGGGGAAACGGAGCGAGTGAGAGGATTCGGAGCGGTTTAGAGGGGATACGGAGCGAGTGAGGGGATGCGGAGCGGTTTAGAGGGGATACGGAGCGAGTGAGGGGATGCGGAGCGGTTTAGAGGGGATACAGAGCGAGTGAGAGGATGCGGAGCGGTTTAGAGGGGACACGGAGCGGTTTAGAGGGGACACGGAGCGGTTTAGAGGGGATACAGAGTGAGTGAGAAGATGCGGAGCGGTTTAGAGAGGATACAGAGCGGTTTAGAGAGGATACGGAGTGAGTGAGAGGATTCTGAGCGGTTTAGAGGGGACACGGAGCGGTTTAGAGGGGACACAGTGTGGTTTAGAGGAGACACGGAGCGGTTTAGAGGGGATACAGAGCGAGTGAGAGGATTCGGAGTGGTTTAGAGGGGATACAGAGCGAGTGAGGGGATACAGAGCGGTTTATAGGGGACACAGAGCGGTTTGCTCTGATTAAGAGCGGTTTATAGAGGCTAAACAGAGTTTAATGGTGTGGTGATGAAGGTTCTTGCCTGTAGCGACATGGCGGACAGGTCGGTGGTCTGCTCTTTCGGGTCCACTGCTGCACTCTCCGCGGTGGAGGTGTGTGTATTGTTGGTGTTAGAGGTGTGTGTTGGCGTTGACGTGGTGTTTTTGGCCGCAGGTGGAGGTGCAGATGGGGGTTCAGGTGGAACAGCGCCTCTGTTTTGAGCAGGATCCGGGTTAAAGTGGCCCGGAGGCGGCGGAAATCCTGCCGCAGGTCCGGTCCATTGTGGAGGAGCCGCTGGACCCGGAGCAGCGCTGAAGCTGGAGCTAGCACTGTTAGCACTATTAGCAGTGTTAGCAGTGTTGTTGTAGTGCAGAACGGATTGGAGCTGTCTCTGATGGAGCTGCTGCAGCTGCTGCATCTGCTGGAGGTGCTGCTCGTGTAGACTCGAGAAGTTGGACGATGCCGCCGGAGATGGAGCTCCATATCCCCCGAAACCTCCCGCAGGCGGCGGCGGGCCGCGGAAGGGCTGATTGCGCGGAGAGAAGTGCTGAGGCTGCGGGCCTCCACCGCCATAAGCGCCCCACGCAGGATACATGCTGGAGAAATAGCCTAGCCTAGCCTAGCCTAGCCTAGACTACAAACAGAAAGGCATAAAGCCGGTCAGGGACTGTACTCACGACTTACAGAACAGAGCCAGTTTATAACCCAGGTTAAGACTCACACCCGAAAATCCCAACATGAGGGACCGGGCGGTCGCGCATTATTCACGGATTCACTGCCTCTGACCTGCCGAAAACTCCTGCAGTTTCTCTGGAGAGGCGAATATTAGCAGCTCAGCTAACATGGACGCGAAACAATAACGTCATCACGCTTCCCAATACGTCAGCGCGTATGCACGTACGGCACGTCGTTTCAGGCCACGCCCCTTCGATGGAAGGAAGAACACTCAGTGCTATTTAAATGAGTCAAAATATTATAATTTAGTTCCTAAATATTTCACAAAATACACAAATATTAATTTTATAAAGCGGAGAAAGACACTATAATTATGATTACAACAATTATTAATTATGAGAACAACAACAACAACAATAATAATAATAATAATAATGACCAAAAGTCCAGTGATCTAAAAAAGAATCGAGTCTGCTCTTCTCTGAATCCTGGAAAATTCACCTGTGCTACTGTCTGAGTTTTGTATTTTAATCTCAAGTTCTCCTACACTGTTATTGCTGTAGCTGAAGACAGAAGGAAAAGACACAGAAGCCTATATTCATCACATAAACGTTACAGTGCAGTGAAATGCTCTCCTCATATCCCTCATGTTAGGGAGCCGTGAGGGAGCAGAGAGGCGGAAGGCAGCGTGTGGTGCTGGGGCTTGAACCCCGACCTTCTGATCAGCAGCCCAGGGCCTGGTTATCAGCTCACAGGGTGAATGAGGTGGTGTTACGTATCATGACAGTTACACACTAGGCTGTGTGATAAATTTTATTATACCAGAGCGCAACACTTGAATGCTTGAATCTGATTGGTCAGAAGGTGTGCAGGACAGGTAGTACCGGCTGTAACGTGAACAGCAGGTTTATATTAATGCGCTATGGTGTCTATAGAATACTATAGTACATACAGGGACATGTACAGCGGACGCTCCACATGATCCAACACTAATAATAATGCTAATAATAAACAGATTTAAAATGAGATGTTTAAAAAATTAAAATATATAATCTAATAATCATCTTTAATGAGGTGATCTCAGGTAATCTCAGATCTCAGGTAATCTCAGATCTCAGGTAATCTCAGTCTCGGATACGCTTCTTGTTTTCTTGGTAAAATGACCGGCTGAGCTTTGTGTGTGAGTGTGTGTGTGTGTGTGTGTGTGTGTGTGTGTGTGTGTGTGTGTGTGTGTGTGTGTGTGTGAGAGAGAGAGAGAGAGAGAGAGAGAGAGAGGATGAGTGTTTATCGCAGCTAAAACATAAGTGATAACAGGAACTAATTTGTCTCTCAGATGTTCCACAACATTAAATCTCACTATAAAGTGTTAAAGTGTGTGTCGTGTTGTTCTTTAATAAATTAAACAGTGTAACTGCAGGTAAATCGCTGTGGTACAAGCGGAATAAAACACTCCACACCGTGCGGTTATACACAAGTGACTCACTTTGGAGGGTATCAGTAAATCAGCTTGCGCGTAGTGCAGCATCACACCCCCCATGTGCATTATTCTTGTATAACAGCCGGGTCTGGAGTGTGTTATTCCTTATATATTAATGTAATATAAATCCAGAATCTAAATGTAGAGATGATGAAGACTCACGGTTCCTCACAGTGTAATGAGTCCTACATTATAACCACACTGACTACATTTCACGCGTGTGTGTGTGTGTGTGTGTGTGTAAAACTCACTTACCCCTTAAATCACATTTACTATAGTCTCACTGTGTTTCCTTCTGAGTCAGTTACATTTACTGATACTGAATTCAAAGTTTCGATTCTGAATCAATGATTCATTTATCCTAGTGATTCTGGAATAATTTGGTAAATCATTCACAGGTGAATAAAGAGTTTTTTTTGCTCTGTATGTACACCAGATTGGGAAATTTAACTTAGTAATGAACAGTAGCTGGTGTTTGAGGTCATAAATAAATCAGTGCATGTTCATAGTTTCACCGCTAGATGGCGCGCAGGCGCAGTGATTCACCAGGGATTCGTTTTCCTCATAACTCTGAGATTCACACAGCAGCAGGCATATGGAACCATTTTTCAGGAATTATAATAATGCTTTACTGGCCAAGCACATTAGAGTATACAAGGAATCAGACTCGGTTGCTGAGCAGTCTTTGTGCTTACAGATATTAAACATTACATTAACCTAAAGACAAGGCCACAGACAGCACTGCTCCCGTAACACAGCCGCAGTGACCTGGGGTTTTCCTGATGAAAAAATGAAACCAAGATAAATCAAGAACTTTTTACACCCTCAGTGTGAAATTACAACATGTAAAAATTAAGTGAAAAACAGTTAGAAAATTTTTAGGGAATAAAAAGAAAAAGAAAAAACTTACAGTAACCTGGTTGCATAAGTATACACACCCCTAAACTAATACACTGTTGAAGCAGTTTTGGATTTTATTACACCACTCAGTGTTTTTGGCTCAGAGTCGATCAGCGTGGCACATCCTGACTTGGCAATATTGTCTCTCTCTTTCTTCCAAAAACATTCTAGATCCATCAGATTATAAGAGTGTCTCCTGCGCACAGCCGCTTCAGGTCACTCCACAGGTGTTTAGCTGGGTTCAGGTCTGGGCTCTGGCTCGGCCATTCAGAAACACTGATCTTCTCTTGGTGAAGCCGTTCCTTTGTTGATGTGGATGTGTGCTTTGGGTCGTTGTCGTCCTGAAAGCTGAAATTCCTTTTCATCTTCAGCTCACTAACAGACACCTGAATGTTTTATACTAACGTTAACTGGTATGTGTAGCTATTCCTGATTCCCTCCACCCTGATGAAAGCCCCAGTTCTGGCTGAAGAAAAGCAGCTCTAAAGCATGATGTTACCACCACCATGCTTCACCATCACCAGGCATGGTGTTCTTTCAGTGATGTGCTTTTTTTTTTCTTTTTTCCTTTTTTTTGCAATAAACCATACCTTATGGCATTATGGAATTAATACACCTTTTGGAATTGGTCTCATCAGACTATAACACTTTTTGCCACATGGTCTGGGGTAATTTATTTGAGCTTGGACGTTTTTTGTGAGAAAGGGCTTCTAGCCGCCTACCCCACAGCCCAGACATGAGAAGAGTACGAGAGGCTGTTGTCACATGCAGAGAGTCATCAGTACATGTTAGATGTTACTGCAGCTCCTTTAATGTTGCTGTGGGTCTCTTGGCAGCCTCCGTGGTTAGGTTTTTGTCTCCTTTTGTAAATAGTGATCCTTGTTCTCCACTTGTTGATGATGGCCTTCACAGTGTTCCATGGTACACCTATTGTTTTGGAAATTCTTGTGTAACTCCCTCCTGAACAATACCTTTCCACAGTGAGACCCTGTACAGGCTTTGTAAGCTTTCTGTGGACCATGACTTCAGAAGTCAGATGAAACCAAGAAGATGTGAAGAAACTCCTACAGAAACAGCTGGTCTGGATTTGGGGTTAATCAGAATAATTTCATTGGCCATTATATGATAATTACTTTTGCACATGAGATTGAATGTGATTGGTTCATTCTGAACACAGCCACAACCCCAATTATAAAAGGGTGTGTATACTTATGCAACCAGCTTATTGTAACTTATTTTTCCTTTTTCTGTCAAAATTTTTTTTCTGATTGTTTTTCACATTTTATAGGTTGTAATTTTGCTTTGAGGGTGGAAAAAGTTCTGACATGATAGTTTAATTTTTTCATCATAAAAACCTGCCACTTTAACAGGGGTGTGTAGACTTTTTATATCCACTTTATATAAATAAAATTGAATTATTGCATCTTAAACACAAACACTGCTGTCAGAGATACGGTCATCATGGCTGTGAGGAGCACATGCTGGAGGACAGCAGGTCTTTGAGGGAGAGCAGGTTTCATCCTATGAGCTGTTCAGCTGATGTGCTGCAGTGTGCTCAGCTCATTCCCGGTGTCAGAGCTGAACCAGACTGTTACAGAGGTGCTGACTGTAGAACTGGGACAACAGCTCCTGGGGTAAATGTTACTTTCTCTGCTGATGCCAGAAGTGCATCCTCTGCTGGGTTATGGTGTGTGTGTATGTGTGTGTGTGTGTGTGTGTGTGTGTGTGTGTGTGTGTGTGTGTGTGTGGTGGGGTAGGGTGAGGAGTTCCTCCAGAAGACCACGGTTAGCTCCACAGTTTTGAGTGTGTTGAGCTCCAGATTGTTTTGATTGCACCAGAGGAACAGTTCAGCTTCCTGTCTGTACGCAGACCCGTCACCACCCCAAGTGAGACTGTTGACTTGTCTTGACTTGCCTGCATACTTTAAGAGTTGAACAGATGTGTGTTTGGAGGAACACAACCTCCCGGTGAGAGCGGGGATCACAATCAGATCTGTTCAGTTATTCCTTTCACAAGTCATGCCAATAATTCTAAACAGAATCACCCTGAGAGATACACTGCAGGTTAAAATTATAAAATGTGCGTAATCCTAACTGAGATAGCACGAGATAACCACAGGGAGGCAGGTCTACGTAACAAAGAAAATTCTTACCTCCACCTGGTTATCTGGATGAGAGCTGGTAGATTTTCCTGGGTTCATTAAGAATCAGGAAGAAGGCTGTGTTTGCGCTGCTGCCACAACCTCTGTACCGGTGCCGGGGAAGAGAGTGTCAAAGAAACACATTTACATTTATAGCATTTGGCAGACACCCTTATCCAGAGCGACTTACATATATCTTATTTATACAACTGAGCAGNAGCTTGGCGGTGCTGGGGATCGAACTCGTGACCTTCCGATCAGTAGCCCAACGTCCTAACCACTGAGCTACCACTGCTACCACAAAGTCAGTGTTTGAATAACAAAAGCTCTTCAAAGTTTACTGAAGCAGACAGGGAGTATTTACACAAAAAAGGTGCAGTATTCTGAGTTATCTATATCCAATATCTGCAGAAACAAAGGCATCAGCAGAGAACAGAAATGGCGGTTGACATGTTTTTCAAAGTGAGATTATGTCACGGAGTGTCCGCACTCAGAACATGTTTATCAGAGCAGAACAGAAGAACAAAACATATCATGAGGTCAGCACAGAGCGTGCCTACATATATTCATAATATATCATGCAGTCAATAGTGTAGACGGAGAAGAGAACACACATCTCCGTGTAGAACCAGTGCTGATGGTTCCAGGCGGGAGTTTCCTGAGCCTCATGTTGCCTCCTTCCAGGTAGAAGGTTGGTGATCTAGTTTCAGCTGGAGGCAGAAATGATTGTATTAAAGCTGAAGCCCACAAATAGAACCCTGCCATAATCCCTCAAGCAGTTAAGGTGTTGGAGGAGGTAATGTAACCCCATATTGATTGAGATGTCAAACTGACCTATTTAGCCAATAGCCACATTGCAGTGGGTCAGGCCAAGGCTCTGTAATGTTCTTCAGATGGGCCAACACTACTTTCTCAAATGTCTTTATAACCACAGAGATCAGGGCAACAGGCCTGTAGTCACTGAGACTTGAGGAGGAAAGATTTTGTTAATGCTTTGAAACATGAGGGAACCACACATATCTCCACTGACCTCCTGAACATGTGTGTGAAGATGAGAGCCAGCTGAATGGCACAGACCTTCAGAGTGGTGTGNTGTTAGAAATGCAGAGTGAATTGTTATGCATGTAGGATGGCTGGATATCTTATAAGTAATTGTCATTGATGTCGAGTGTGAACTGGAGTGGGTGGTGGTGAGGGCCTGGTCTTTTCAAAGCTGCATTAGAAATCATTCAGGTCGTTGGCCAGTTGAAGTTGCAGGTATGACTTATTGCAGTTGGTGATGCACTGAAGGCTCTTCCACATAATGCAGGATCCATGACTGAGAATTTCTCCTTCACCTTTCAGAGAAGCTTCTCTTGGCTTGACTAATCCTCCTACTCAATGCCTTGTTGTACAAATCCTGTAGGTCAAACTGAGCTTCCTGAGTTCCGCAGTGAACCAGGGTTTGTCATTCTGTGCTCTGACAAAACCCGATGTAAATGTCACAGCGTGAGTAAACTCATCCAGACTGGTGCTTGCAAGTTCAAAAGCACTCCAGTCGGTGCAGTCAGGGCAGGTCTGTAGCCTGTCTGTGCCCTCCCTGGTCCAATTATTACTTATGCTGACTGCAGTCTTGGCAGGTTTTAGCTTCTGCCCATAGGTTTGAGTAAGATGGATGACAGAGTGATCAGAGCTTCTTGATCCTTTATACAGTGTAGCCCTGCTCCTGTGTGTTGCTCTCCCTAGTGGGACATGTAACATGCTCTCTGTATTCAGGCAGTTCATGGCCGAGATGTGCACTGTTAAAATCCCCCAAAATTGTGAAAATGGGGAAATGATGCAGTTAAATCAGCATCGTTCTGGATAAAAACATTGCTCCTGAATCAGATGAATCGACTCTTCATTGACTGGTAACTTCAGAAGTAGTGAATCAGTTCAGTGAGTCAAATGTCTGAGTGAATCAGTTCAGTGAGTCAAATGTCCGACTCGGTTCTTCAGCATGATCATTGTGGTGTTATTACCCTAAAGTGCAGAAAGCAGCGCACTTCAGTGTTTTACATTTCTACCACTGACATGTATTTCTGCTACCAGAAACCACAGTGTGCCCGAGGACATGACTACTGCTAGTGTGTGTGTGTGTGTGTGTGTGTGTGTGTGGTGAAAGAAACAAAGACCAGGAAGGAGACGGAGAAAAAGAACACGGATTTAGGAGCGGTTTAGTGATGTGGTGTGTGTGTGTGTGTGTGTGTGTTTGTGTGTGTGTGTGTGTGATTCTAACACAATCATTCAACACTCCAGAGAGTCAGTTTAAGGCTTTTACATTTTTTGGAGAATATAAAGCTGTAAATCAACTCCAAATCACTGAATGACATTAATATCATTTAACATTATCCTGATTTGTGTCTCTCTTTTCCATTCTCATTGTCTGTGGTAAATCTTCATACACACTTCATACACAAAATCTCAAATTAAATAAAAATTATTTCTACTTCAGTCCCCAGTGAACATTACCTTTTTATATTGAAGATTTTTAACCTCAGAAATTAGATGCATCATGTAATAATCCTAAACTGTACACATTTGTGTATGTCAAGAATATCGCTATATTCGCTATATTTATTATTTAGAGTTATATTTAATATAAATTTTAATCACATTCATCACCATTAAATATTGTTTGTCTTAGTGTTGATAATTATTTCTAAGATTTTTAAATTCGATCTGCAAAGTGGTGAAAAAAACAGTGACTGTATACCCGGCTGGACGCTGTAACAGGAACTCCTCTAGTGGCTGCGGCACGGTTTTAAACCCCGCCCATTCATCTTCCACTGGACGTTACGTATCCACAGATTATTTTGGGGATTAGTGTTCTGTCGCTTTTCCAAGCTCAGATAACCCTGACATCTCCTCCAGTATGTTTCCTGATGATAAATGTGTTTATTGGGAGTTATTTGTTGATGAATTAAAGGGCGTGGTTAATAAGTGACAGTTTTGGACATGACAGGCCTGCCTCATAAATGCATGGGGAACTTACTGCAGGAGTCAGAGAACATGAAATTCATAATGAGCTGTGATTTTTTTCCCTCAGAAATATAGACTGCGTTGAGTGTAAATGTTGTATAATGTGAAATAGTCATGACTCAAATGTGAAATAGTCATAACTCAAAGCTCTAAAATATTTCCCTCACTATAATAAAATATACTTGTACAAATTATATGTCTACGATTTAGCATTTTGCATATTAATTAATTAATAACACTGTAGTTACTACTATTGCCCCTATAGTCCCCCCCATAGTCCCCGCCCCTATAGTCCCCCCCATAGTCCCCGCCCCTATAGTCCCCACCCCTATAGTCACTGTCCCTGTAGTCCCCGCCCCTATAGTCCCCCCCTGTAGTCACTGCCCCTATAGTCCCCACCCCTATAGTCACTGTCCCTGTAGTCCCCGCCCCTGTAGTCACTGCCCCTATAGTCACTGTCCCTATAGTCCCCGCCCCTGTAGTCGCTGCCCCTATAGTCCCTACCCCTATAGTCACTGTCCCTATAGTCCCTAGCCCCTATAGTCACTGTCCCTGTAGTCCCCGCCCCTATAGTCACTGCCCCTATAGTCACTGTCCCTATAGTCCCCGCCCCTGTAGTCACTGCCCTATAGTCCCTAGCCCCTATAGTCACTATCCCTATAGTCCCTAGCCCCTATAGTCACTGTCCCTATAGTCCCCGCCCCTGTAGTCACTGCCCCTATAGTCCCTAGCCCCTATAGTCACTGTCCCTATAGTCCCCGCCCCTGTAGCCACTGCCCCTATAGTCCCTAGCCCCTATACTCACTGTCCCTATAGTCCCTAACCCCTATAGTCACTGTCCCTATAGTCCCTAGCCCCTATAGTCACTGTCCCTATAGTCCCCGCCCCTATAGTCACTGTCCCTATAGTCCCCGTCCCTATAGTCACTGTCCCTATAGTCCCCACCCCTGTAGTCCCCACCCCTATAGTCACTGTCCCTATAGTCCCCGTCCCTATAGTCCCCGTCCCTATAGTCACTGTTTCTATAGTCCCCACCCCTGTAGTCCCTAGCCCCTGTAGTCCCTGCCTGAGTTGATGGGCATTTTCTCTGTTTTTTCCTGGTGGGAGGTCGGGAATTACGAGTTACGTGTGTGTGTTGAAATCTGAGCTCTAACTGCTACGGCTCACACCGCATTCAGGATCCAGAGTGTGTGTGTGTGTGTGTGTGTGTGTGAGAGAGAGAGAGCGAGAGAGAGACAGAGAGAGAGAGAGAGAGAGAGAGAGAGTGTTTGTGAGAGAGAGAGAGTTGGTGAGCGGGAAAAACCTTTAGTTCGCTAATTTTCAGTCCTGGTGTGTGTTAGCGAGTGTTATTGTGTGTTAGTGTGTGACTTTAAGTACAGTGTAAAGCGGTGTGTTCTCTCTCTCTCTGCGCGCGCGCTCTCGGGGTGTCTGAAGGAAACCGAACGGAATTCCACATGGATCTGTTGTGAAAGTGTCCCGGGTCTGGAAGATGGCGGATAAAGGCTCGCTTCTGACCTCCATCATTATTTTCTACCTGTCCATCGGAGCGACTGTGTTTCATCTGCTGGAGGAACCGAACTGGAGAACCGCGGTCCAGAAGTACCAACAGGATAAAGCCCGGATCCTCCAAACACACCCGTGTCTCACCAAAGACGACCTAGACACCATCATAGAGGTGAGAACACACGCACACACACACACACACACACACACACACACACACACCTGAATCAATCACACCTGAGCAGAACACTTCACATAAACACTTCATATTGTTACTCTGAGAGACCTTTTTAGATTTTATAATCCAAATCAGATATGAAATGAACACACACACACACACACACACACACACACGCGCGGACATTTACACTCGGTTACTGTTGTGTTCTCCTTTAATGAGCGAAAGTTTTTGGGTTACTTCAGGATCTGAAAGGCTGTGCTGTGTTTTTCAGGGTGGTGCTGCCCATGGTCACACTCACACACACACACACACACACACACACCCCACCTAACACAGAGGAATGAAGAGAGTGTGTGTGTGATGCAGGTGTGTTTGCTCATTTTCCAGAAGCTCAGAGGTAAAGCTTTCCTCAGAATGCAGAGTCACTCCTGACTCCAGACTTGCACTCGTGTCAGAAAGTGGAAAAGTAAATGTTTCGTATCGGACCCCAGTCACGTGGCGCTGTTTCTCAAACGTGTTCAGAACTGAGACAGACAAGTCAGAGCCAGACATGTGGTGTTCCTCAGAGAAGGACAGAGGAACCCACTGTTCTCGCACTCACGCACTAGCTGAAGGGGGGAAGCTGTAAAAGTGGTGGTTTTGTCCCTGAGTAGTGATCACTCCTCCTGCGCATGCACTCCTCCCTTCCTGTTATTCTCTATCTTTATTTACACACTTCCAGCAAACCTCCAGCATTATCAAGGCACAACTAAACACAGAGAGACGATACGGCTGCTGGAGTAACTCAGAAAGAGTCTCTGAAAGTCTGGAAGCTTTGCGGTGTTTTTTATATCTCCTTGAAACTCAGAGGAACAGAAAGCAGTTAGAGATGAAGCAATGAGAGAAACTTGTTTTGTCATTATCTGGTTAAATAAAGTGGCGCTACTGTCACTATAACTGGCTTTAGATTTCAGCGACGTGCTTTAAGAAGTTTCCTCGTCACGCTGTATGAGTTTCTGTACAATA
>JAKKZN010000019.1:17310681-17329296 GCA_033441825.1 Pangasius elongatus | reverse complement strand
GGGCAAGACCATGAAGTGCTTTGAAGGTGATGAGGAGAATCTTGTATTGAATACGAGAGCGAACAGGGAGCCAGTGAGATAAATAGATATGCAGACATACAGGTAGAAACATAAATAGATTGCCAACCAGACAGACACACAGACAGTTTAAAAGACAAACAGGGTGATATACATACAGACAGACAGACAGACAGACAGATAGCCAACCAGACAGGTATGCAGACAGACACACAGATACTGGTGTTCTGTTTGGGTTCAGTAGACGTGGAGTTTCTCCTCTTGCCTGATTTAGTCTTGTCTCTGTTTTGGGCGTGTGCATCTCGAGCATGTGCATCTAGGGCAGGTCCATCTTGGGCAGCTCCATTCTGGGTGGCTCCATCTTGGGCGGCTCCGTCTTGGGTGGCTCCATCTTGGGCGGCTCCGTTCTGGATGGCTCCGTCTTGGGCGGCTCCGTTCTGGATGGCTCCATTCTGGGCGGCTCCATTCTGGGCGGCTCCATCTTGGGCGGCTCCATTCTGGACGGCTCCATCTTGGGCGGCTCCGTTCTGGACGGCTCCATCTTGGGCGGCTCCATTCTGGGCGGCTCCATTCTGGGCGGCTCCATCTTGGGCGGCTCCATTCTGGGCGGCTCCATTCTGGGTGGCTCCATCTTGGGTGGCTCCATTCTGGGCAGATCCATTCTGGGCGGCTCCGTCTTGGGCAGCTCCATTCTGGGTGGCTCCATCTTGGGTGGCTCCATTCTGGGCAGATCCATTCTGGGCGGCTCCGTCTTGGGCAGCTCCATTCTGGGTGGCTCCATTTTGGACGGCTCCATTCTGGGCGGCTCCATTCTGGGTGGCTCCATCTTGGGCGGCTCCGTTCTGGGCGGCTCCATTCTGGGTGGCTCCATCTTGGGCGGCTCCATTTTGGGCAGCTCCATTCTGGGTGGCTCCATTCTGGGTGGCTCCATTCTGGGTGGCTCTGTCTTGGGCGTGTCCATTTGTCTGGTCACTGTTGGATTTTGGACATTGTTCTGTCCCAGTTTCCTTGCAGTTTGCTGTCTTAGCACTGGTCTTACAGATCGTGTCCTCCTGTCCTCTGTCATTACTCACCATCTTTACAGCTGTTACTTCCTGCATGTTCATGTCTCTGTTAGAGGAGGACAGCTTTCCACTCGCTCCTGTCCTCTCCTCTTTATTACCCTGTTTCTCTACCTGTTTCTGTGCACTGGTGTCTCTCTGGTTTGGGTCTCTGCGTTTGCGGTACCAGCCTTTAGATGGAGCGTAACACCACTCCCACTGCTCCTCCTCGTTCCTCCGCTCCTGCTCCTGCTTCTCTCTCTCCCGTCGCTCCTCCTCCTCGTCTGCATAAGCTTGTCTCTTTGAGTTTATTCGTCCCCCTGCTCCCGTCCTGCTCTCCGGGTCCTTTTCGGAGGAAGCCTCGCCCTCATCCCTTTTCCCTTTGTCCTCATCCTCACCTTGCTTCTTGTTGATGATGAAGTTGACCTGCTCCGTCAGCTGGTCGCTCACCGTGTACGTCACATCGCTCACTGCTGTCCTCACACCGTCCACCGTGCTCGAGACAGTGCTGGACACAGAGTCCAGGATGGAAGAGACGGACACAGAGGACAGGCTGTCCTGGAAACTTTTGAAGAATGCCATTGACTCAGTGTCTTTTCGTGACTCCTTCTTCACCTCATGTTAGTTCCTTATGTAGAAACCATCATGTTTTAACACACCACTGATGAGGAACTGTGTGAGGAACATCATGTTCAGTTAAGTGATAATTCCAATAATAAGCATGCACATACATTTTAATTTGCATATGCTAAGATGTAACTAAAATGCTACCATGAAGCCAAACCTCAGCAACTAATAACATGTAAAAGCTCTAGGGTTTGGGATCTTAAAATGTCTGACATTCCAGTAGGAAGAGACACAAAGCCTCAAAATGTCTTAAGTTCTAGTGAGGACAATATCTAGGGAAGAAAGTAACCTAGATCAACTAACAAATGTAAATGTAAAAAATATATGCTACTTTCAAATTTCAACATGGTAATAAACTCGCTGTAACTATAACATAAGTGATGACTGGGGTGATTTAGTCAAAGTCGTTTTATTTGTCATACGCACAGCATGTCATAGACAATTGAAATATCTAGCTAGTAAAGACATATTGAGGGTAGGAGATAGAACCATCAGCATCACACACACACACACACACACACACACACACAGAGAAGTGGATAACACAAATAGAAATAGTAGCTCTATTATGATGAAGTAAGACAAACCTCAGCTGTGTCCCATGCAAACACAGCACGGCAAACGTCTCCGCTCTCAGACACACGGGTTTATTTCCTGTCCTGTAAAACAATAAGCTGTAAAATAAAATAAGCTGTAAAACACTAGACTATTTACCTGTACAGGTGAGTGTGGACCTCACTTGTCCCCGTTCCCTCTGTGTGTGTGTGTGTGTGTGTGTGTGTGTGTGTGTGTGTGTGTGTGTGTGTGTGTGTGTGTGTTTTAATAATTCATATGTTTAACCTGATACTGTTCTATATTCCATACATGCACACACACACATACAATACAGTGCCATCCTGTACAGCTACCCTGTTCCAAGCCATGCTGATCAGGCTAACATGCTCACATGGCAATGCTTAAATAAACGGGTTCCTAAAGTCGTGTTTGGGGTCACTGGGTCGGCAAAGGTCTGGAGCTCGGAAAATTAGAGTTCTGAGAACATACAGTAAAGGGCACTGGGAATAGAGCACTGTGAATATGGCATTGGGAATATGGAACTCGAAATAAGGTGTTGGGAAAAGGGCAATGAGGATAGAGCACTGGGAATAAGGCACTGGGAATGTGGAATTGGGAAAAGGGTTCTAGAAATATAGCATTTGTAATCGGAGGAGAAAGTGGGGCATGCTTATTTAAATGTGAGCGGTTAAGCGGGAGACATGGTGAGCAGTTCACACACACACACACACACACACACACACACACACACACACACACACACACACCTCCTGCTGAAACTCCATCTCACAGGTGAATTAATAATAATGCATGTATTTGTCTGTGAAACTGGATAAGACATTTATAATTCATGTCCAGCCTGTGGAAGTGCGCACACTCTGAAACTCCGCCCACTTTATTTCCTGTCCCAGTAACACGAGGTCTGAGCTCTCGCTGGAAGGAACTACTTGGACCAGTCATAATTCAGCACTAAACAATAATGTAATGTAAAGAAATAAACAAATCAGAAAGAAGAATCGTGAACATGTCCAAACATGAGCTAGAAAACTGAATCACACACATATGACAGGTAATGCACAGCAGAAGCTACGCCAGGAAACACGGGAAACAGAGAACCTTTACAGGTTCTAACAACAGGAAACATGAAACAGGTGTGAGTGAGTACAGGGCACATGGTAGAGTCATGTGATTTACAGGGCTGCTGGGAAATGGAGTCAGTTGTTGTTGCTCTGTACATCCACAGACGTGACCAGGTTTTTTCCTAATCATCATCTGTCCAGTTTCAGGGAGTCTGCGCCTATGAGAGCCTCAGAGTCCCGTTCTTGGCTGACAGGAGTGGAACCTGATGTGCTCTTCTGCTTTTGTAGCTCATCTACCTCAAGGTTCAATGTGTTGTGCATGCTGAGATGCTTTTCAATTCAGTTTTATTTGCATAGCGCTTTTAACAATGGACATTGTCGCAAAGCAGCTTTACAGAAATAAATGGATTAACAAAAT
This sequence comes from Pangasius elongatus, assembly GCA_033441825.1. NCBI lineage: Eukaryota > Metazoa > Chordata > Actinopteri > Siluriformes > Pangasiidae > Pangasius > Pangasius elongatus. Next base: position 17,325,559 of record JAKKZN010000019.1, on the reverse strand, counting down.
ATACATTATAAATATTTGAATTTATCACTGTGAATTTATCCCTAATGAGCAAGCCAGATGCTTTTCTGCTCACTACGGTTGTAAAGAGTGATTATTTGAGTTATTATATCCTTCCTGGAAGCTCGAATCAGTCTAATCATTCTCCGTTGTTCTCTCTCATCAACACGGCGTTTACACCCACAGAACTGTCGCTCACTTTGTGTTTTTTGTTTTTCGCACCATTCAGTGTAACTTTAGAGAGTGCTGTGTGTGAATTGCAGGAGATCAGCAGTTTCTGAAACCAGCCCATCTGGTACCAGCAGCCACGCCACGGTTAACGTCACAGAGATCACACTTTTTCTTCATTCTGATTTTTGATGTGAACATCAACTGAAGCTCTTGACCTGATGATTTTATGCGTTGTGCTGCTGCCACATGATTGGCTGATTAGATAACTGCAGGAATGTGCAGGTGTACATGTGTTCCTAATAAAGTGGACGGTGAGTGTATATTATAATGATTAAAACGTTACTCAATGCAGCTTTAAAGCCTGTATATGAACGGCTGAATTAATGTTTATCTTGGTGTTCAGTGTAGCAGATTCGCCATGAACAAGCCAGTTTACTTCCTGAGCCAGCGCCCTCCTCTCTCTCTCTCTCTCTCTCAGTATCTCTCTCTCTCTCTCTCTCTCTCTCAGTATATCTCAGTATATCTCTCTTTCTCTCAGTATCTCTCTCAGTGTCTCTCTCTCTCTCAGGGAAGCGAGGCTGTGGTCGTGTTTTATTTCTCGGGAACAGCGGTAAGCAGTAAAATGAGTGAAACAGGAGAGAAATCATCGGTAAAAGTTGGAGATGAAGCGGAAAAGGACTGGGAAGCTGCCAAAGCGTTTTTCAACAACCTGAAGAGTAAAAAACCCAGACCTGTGAGTGACGGCTGTGTTTAACCTTTATTCACCTTTATACACTTTTATACACTCTTATTCACCTTTATACACTTTTATACACTCTTATTCACCTTTATTCACATCCTCGCTCACACACTGAGGTGTTTACACACATTACAGACGGAGTTTTATTTCAGTTACTCCAGTGTGTGTAAAACTTTACAGTGAAACCCGGAGTGTGTGTGTGTGTGTGTGTGTGTGTGTGTTTTACAGAGAGAGAAAGCGGAAGTGTCATCAATGCTGTAATCATCTAACGCTCTGTACTCTCTTTATCTGACTTTAATGAACGTTTTTAATAAAACTTCTCCTGCGTTTCTGCTGAAATTTTTTTGCTCGTTACTTTCTGTGAACATTTCATATATAACCAGGAAATACCGAGGAGATGATCACACACACACACACACACACACACACACACACACACACACACACACACACACCCTTCAGTTATATTTACATTTATGGCAGTTGGCAGATGCTCTTATCTACAGCGACTTACAATAGTGCTTTAAAGTCTATAAAAAATACACTCTGATACTGGCTCACTAGGTCACACACTAGGAACACCATCAGTCCAAAACTCTGTTGGGAGGGTGTGTGTGTGTGTGTGTGTGTGTGTGTGTGTGTGTGTGTGGTTTAGTGTTTAGCGCTGTTGCCTCGCTCCACAGAGGTTGGGGGTTCGATTCCCAATGTGTGTGTGATTGTGGCCTGTGATGGGTTGGCATGCCCCCCGCCTCGTGCCCGAGTTCCCTGGGATAGGCTCCAGGCTCCAGGCTCCCCGTGACCCCATGTAGGATAAGCAGCACAGTAAAAAGAGAACGATAAAAAGAAAAGAAGAATTGGCACTCTAAATCTGAATAGCAGAACGTGCTAAAATGCAAAACTGAGGTGCTATAAAAGTGAGTCAGAGGTTAACTATCAAGGAACGCCTTGATATAAAAGAGCGTTATCAGATTGTATTAAAAAGCAGAGACTGAAGCAGTGGATCTGGTCCTGAGAGGGAGACTGTGGAACAGCCAGCACACCCGGGCCTGATGACCGGAGAGGTCTAGCAGGAGACTACAGAGTTAACAACTCACTAACGTATTCAGGGGCAAGACCACGTAAAGCTTTGCAAGTTATTAAAGAAGTTTAAAATAGATAGTGACGCTCACAGGTAGCCAGTGTAAGGAGGCGGATATGACCTGAGCGCTTTGTTTGGATTCAGTTCTGTACAGTGTGAAGTTGAGCAACCGACCGACTGTTCAAGCACGAGAAACGAGCTTCACAGTAATCACGTCTAGAGGAAATACGAGCGTGAATGACTTTCTCTGTGTCAGGAAAATACCACATTTAACTCTAATCTCATCATTAATGACAAAACCTGATCACTGTTTAAAGCCCAAAAATGTCAGGATGTGAGAAGTCCATTCCCTTCAGTTCAGTTCCTTTTGTATAGCGCTGTTAACGATGGACACTGTCACAAAGCAGCTTCACAGAAATACGGATATAAAATTTTAATTTATATTTATCCCTAATGAGCAAACCTTTTTATCACATGATTAAATTCTAAACTCCTGCAACTGGGTCCCTTACCTGCGGATCTAATTATCAGTTATTATCAGTTATTATCTGTGTATATACTCTGGATGAGCATGATGTTTTTCTGATGTGTGTGTGTGTGTGTGTGTGTGTGTGTGTGTGTGTGTGTTCCCCAGCCGAAGCCGAACACTGCGATTACGATTGCCGTTTCGTCTCGGACTCTGTTCAACATGGTGGAGGAGAGGAAGATCTATGAGGAGAAAGGACTGGAGCAGTACGTCAGCTACAACCAACAGCACGAGAACCAACCTCTCAAACCCGGAGCCGCCTTCCCCTTCGTCAAGGTCGCGCTGTGTGTGTGTGTGTGTGTGTGTGTGTGTGTGTGTGTGTGTGTGTGTGTGCGCGCGCTCCTGTTCAACCGTTGTGTCATGTTTCATACTTCGGTCTAACACACTACACAATTCTTTAAAAAAATTCTGTAGACTCACCAAATTACTGCTGGAGCTGCAGCAATGCATTCTGGGTAGAAATGTGAATGAAGTCCACAGCGATGTCAACTCAGTCTCTTATTTAACACACACAGCGAGGAGCACTGCTCTTGTTTGTTTTGTTTTGAATTCCATGTGTTTTTGTTTCTGTTGCAGTCCTGTCATTGGTGTGTTATCTGATTGTGTTCACCTGTACTGTGTTAGCTCATTGATCCAAGTCCTTGCCCATTTGTGAAGTCTTGCTGTGTATTTATTGTTTCAAGCCGTATTTACCAGTTTCAGCTGTGTGTGTAGTGTTTCCTGGTTTTATCTCGTGCATGTTTGAGATTATGGATCATTCTGGTGTGTTGCTGTCTGTCTGTGTTCTGACCCCAACTACCAGCCTTTTCACACATTGAGTTTTCATAATTTTATCCTTGCTATAGCTCAGCAGTAGTAATACTTTTTATTTATTTATTTATTTATTTATTTATTTATTGTGCCTGCAGGCGTTGATGACGGTGAACACTCGTCTGAGGGAGCTGTACCCCGAGAGTGAGGAGCTGTTTGATATCGTATTAATGACTAATAACCACGCCCAGGTGGGGGTGCGGCTAATCAACACCATCAATCACTACGGTACAGGGTGACATCATCAGTATCATAATAACAACATTAATTACTACAGTTATAACAGGTTATAATGAATCAGAGATGTTAATGTTTCCTACGTGTTCATCTGCTCACTATTGCCTGCATAAAGCTATAACTTAATAAATATAAAACTATTTCAGGATTTCAGTTATTATATTATGAACATGAATCCATGGTGAGTGTATTTTATGAAATGTCACAATGTAATGTGTGTGTAATGCGTGTGTGTGTGTGTGTGAACAGATCTGCTGATCGAGAGGTTCTGTATGACGGGAGGTAAGAGTCCAGTCGGTTACCTGAAGGCATACATGACAAACCTGTACCTGTCTAAAGACCCGGAGAAAGTCAAGGAAGCCATCGAGGAGGGTGAGGACCTGAGACGCTGATCTATAATCAATCACAGAACCAATCACATAACCCATTGCATTTACTAAGTCAGATCTGGCTTTCACTGCTGTCAGGATCTGTACTATTATTTTAGTTGTAGCTTTACAAGTTGCTAATTTATTTTTAATTATATAGTATTTTCTGGATATTGCTGCATGCAGCTGTTCTGTATTCCTACTGGAACAGTGTAGTATGTTTTTATTGTTTGTCTGAGGATAAAACATTCCATATTTGGGATTTTGCTTCACTCACTAAGTGTTGCACTTTTCATGGATTTTTTAATGGCGATATGTCACAGTGTTCTGCTGAGAACTAGAAATCCTTCTGGCTGTAGCTTGGACTGTTCACCTTCTATTACACGTCTATGTTAATGGACATTATGGAGAAAAAACCCAGTTTCATCTAATTCTTGTAAATCCCTAAAGGTTCCATCAGTCCTGGGATGAATCTGCTGTCTCACTGATACTCACTTGTTAGATGAATCAAGAAATCTGTGAATCTAACCAGTTGCTCATACAGATTCATATTTCTAGAATATTTGAAGAATGCTGAAGCGAATGCTGAGGACTGAACAGGAACCAGAGCTTCAGCTTGTAGATTTTTTTAACTAAACTGGACCTTTATGAAGGAAATGAGAGAAACACTTGGACTTTTGTTTTCCATTGCAAGGGTCTGTTTGGTCAAAGTCTCACCATCACATGTCTGCTGCCTCGCTGGCACTGCACCTGACCTTCACCCTTCATCTCACATGTGGTGGGTCCACAAGATGGTTCCATTTGAGGCTGAGTCTGGCCAGGTCATGTGGGTGTCTGGGTCATCCTCCCCTCCTCCTGGCACTTAGTATTTCTTATGCTGTTCTTGGGGATGTTTAGGATCATTCTTTGTCTGATCTTTCCCCTCAGGTCTGTTCACTGAGTTTGGTGAGCATTGAGCATAATTGACTAATTGACTAATTAATATGACATCCATATGTGTTTTTTCTCCAAACTCTTGCCACAAAGTTGGAAACACACAAATGTATAGAATGTCTCTGTATCAGTACAGTTTCCCTTCTCTGGAACTCAGAGGCCCAAACCTGCTCCAGCACGACGATGCCCCTGTGCACAAAGCAAGCTCCATGAAGACATGGTGTGTGAAGGTTGGAGTGGAAGAACTCGAGTGCTCTGCACAGAGCCCTGACCTCAACCCCACTGAACACCGACTGCACCCCAGACCTCCTCGACACCCCAACATCAGCGCCTGACCTCACTAATGCTCCTGTAGCTGAATGAACACAGATCCCCACAGCCTCGCTCCAACATCTAGTCGAAAGACTTCACAGAAGAGTGGAGCTCATTATAACAGCACACACAGGGGAATAAATCTGGACTGAGACTTTCAACATGCACACATGAGTGTGATGGTCAGAGTGCACAAACTTTTGGCCATTTAGTGCATCTGTTCTACTCTTGTACAGGTGAAGAATAACTTCCATCTAATTGTCCAGTATTTATGTCTATTTCTGTCCATATGTCCATCAGGCATCGCAGCGGCCACCCTGTTTACTCCGGATAAGAAGATGGAGTTGAGTGAATCGCAGCTCAGAGTAGCTTTTGATGGTGATGCTGTGCTTTTCTCAGACGAGTCCGAGATCATCGTGAAACAGCAAGGACTCGATGAGTTCTTTGAGCATGAGAAGGCAAACGTGAACAAACCACTTGCTCAGGTTTGATTACAAAAACTCTACATAATCTTTATTGATTGGAGTGTTAAATCAGCAAGGTGTTAGTAGATATGATCTTCCGTACACTATCTTATTGGCTTTCACGATTATGATGCAGTAAATTTCTCACATCGTTCCACAGGGTCCTCTGAAGTGTTTCCTGGAAGCGTTGGGGAAACTGCAGAGGAAGTTCTACTCTAAGAATGAGAGGATGAACTGCCCGATCCGTACGTTCCTAGTGACGGCGCGCAGTGCGGCGAGTTCTGGAGCTCGGGTTTTAAAAACCCTGCGCAGCTGGGGACTGGAGATCGACGAGGCACTCTTCCTCGCTGGGGCTCCCAAAGGTCCTCTCCTGGAGAAGATCAAACCACACATCTTCTTCGACGATCAGATGTTCCACATTGAGGGAGCCAAGGAGACCGGCACCATCGCTGCTCACGTGCCTTATGGGATTGGACAGAAATATCACAAAGGAAAAGCGATCGAGCAGCCGGAAAAACAGAAATGAGAGGGTGAGAACGCTGAGGTCCAGGATCAGAAGGGTACAGACTGATTATTAATCTCCATCACTCGGTTTATAACGAGCACTTCAATCAATTAATCAAACAAACATTTAGGTATGTGCTGATATTTTATCTGAACAGAAATCTGATTAATCTGAGTTTAACAGAGGAAAAGCTCTGAGTGTTACACAAACACTCTTGATCTTGAACCTGTTCTGAAAAGGTTAAGGGTAGAGAAAGGGGTGGAGTTAGGAGGTGGGAGGAGTTAGGCTGAGGACCAGGCTTAGAGCTTTACTTACATTTATCTCCTTCATATTAAACATCACAAACAGTGGAATTTGTTTTTATAAGATTTTATCAGATGGAGGTGGAGTCAGTGTGAGGGGCGTGATTAGGATGGAGGTGGGGTCAGGGTGAGGGGTGTGGTTAAGATGGAGGTGGGGTCAGGGTGAGGGGCGTGGTTAGGATGGAGGTGGGGTCAGGGTGAGGGGCGTGGTTAGGATGGAGGTGGGGTCATTAAGTTGGTTTATAAGATAAGATAAGATAATATATTTAGAGTATAGACAGTATATGACATTCTCCGCTGTAGTGTTATAAATGGCAGCTGCAGTTTTAGTTCAATAGGAAATATTTTTCAAGGTATAACAGAAACCTTTGGGTTTATATTTGATAATTATGAATGTTCATGCACTTATCTGAGAAGTTTACTTTAAATAATTTTTACTGTTTTTACAAAATGTAAAGTGTAGTTTACACATTGTTTGGAACAGGATGGATAAAATCCAACAGAAGCAGTCAGATGTTCTCCACACTGTAGGGTTTATAAAAGCAGTGAACGCTGGAGAACGTTGTGAGAAACTTTACCTTAGAGTTCTCTCTAATCACAAACGTTCTCTCTCGCACAATAATCTGTTCATTCGGGCATCACAGAAAGCTTCTATCAGTGTGTGTGTGTGTGTGTGTGTGTGTGTGTGTGTGTGTGTGTGTGTGGACAGTAAATCAGAAGTGCAGAAGTGTTACTACAGTTTAAACACTGATAAACACTATAAACAGCGTGCTATAAAGCTCGGTTTCGTGTAGATGAATTTAGATCTAAATGTAGAACAAATTTATTGAAAACTAATTTAATGGTGGAATTTGTAAAATTATTTACATTAAAATGTTCATTTTGGAAATACACAGGCATCGGCTTTAAAAAGCGATGGACAGGTTTATAAATGTTTGAAGGGAAATGAGTCTAAATTAAACCGTATGTTGGATGTAATGACGTGTGTAAACTTCTGACTGGTGCTGTGTGTATGATGTATATGTCACATACTGTACTCGTTTATATAAACAGTGAAACTATACAGTTTCTTATATACAGTATACGATATAATCGCTGTGTTCTTATAAATCAGTACATTGTTCTTTTTTTTTTCACTTTTTCCAGTTTGGTCTGTTAAATTCTTATTTAAAGTTACTGAGTTTATGAAACTTTATGAAACACTAAGGTCCAGGCTGATAAAGTCACTGTATTAACTTTACTGTTATTATTTCCTCAGTGTGTACTTTATTATGTCAGTTTGTCACCTGGATGCTGTATAAATCACACAGAGTACGCACACACGCACACACACACACACGTGCACGCACACGCACACACACACGTGCACGCACACACACACACACGTACACGCACACACGCGCACGCACGCACACACGCGCACGCACGCACACACACACACACGCACGCGCACGCACGCACACGCACACACGCCTACCTTTCTGCTTTTAAATAAAGGATTTGAGAGAAAATGGCTGCCTGTTTGCTGTAATTACACTCATTAGCCACAAGAGGGCAGAGCTTCTGCAGTATAATTCTACTGCACCATCATTAGAGTTTTATCCTCAGTGAACAGCGGTTTCGCTGAGTACCGGGTAACCGCAGTAACTATCGGCTCTTCAGCCCATATGCTCGCAGGCTACAGCAGTGTGACATTGTGACATTCTCTTTACTAGATCCTCTTCATCATGACACTGTATCTCAGTTATCTGGCTCTATATATGCATTATTTGCTGGTTAACGCAGGCATGCTGCTGTTTGGTTGGGGTGCAAGACATTTTTATTTTCATATTTGCACAATGTTGCTATTTTTACATGAAACTTTCAGACTTAGTGCCAATGCAGGGATGAAGCCGTACGTTCCTTCACCTCAAGCTCTGCTTTAAAGGTCCCATTTTTTGTGAATGTTCACTTTTTCTATCACTCAGTTTCAATATACAGTAAATAGGCTATTTATAAATACTAACTAAATAACAGTGAATTATTTTATTTGTATTTCTGTCCATCTGTTTACCTACCAATGAGTTACAGGATGTGAGAAAGCTAGAAGGTTAAGAGGTAAAGAATGTTTTGACACGTCAGGTTTCTCAGGACTGTGTAACCTGCTCTTCCTGTTCATAAACATTACTCATAAATACAACCACTCAACAAATCTAAAGTAAAGCTCAGAACTAAAACTAAACTTTTAGCAAACCTACAGGAACACAATCCATTAGAAAAAGTGATGAAAGTGTAAAGCATAAGATCTGGAAAAACCTGATTTCACTCCTGTTAGTCTGTGTGCAGTTTGAATAAAATTGAAATTGATTCTTTGGATTTGGTTTCTTGGTTTAGGTTTGTGCCTTGAAATGAGGACCCACAGTAAAACACAACCCTAAATTTCCTTCTCCTCTTGTGGTACGTGCCGTGATTGGGTATGCAGCACACACTTCCGAATTTTCCTGACAGCTGATCTGGTGGCACCTTCTCAGCATGCCTTTTTTCCCAGAGATCACTCAGGAAATCCATATAGTCAGCAAAAAAACATCATCCTTTTTGAATCTCTTCATGGAGATAATAGCTCGCTGTTTATCTATCCTTCTCTTATTAGGCAGGGGGACCTCCTCTGATGGAATGGAAGTCGAAGTTGATAGTGACCATCTTGTTTGATAACAGAAACTGCTGCAAATTTGAGGAAAATCCTGTCCTCAACTGAATGCTCAGGCTTCTCATCACAGACCTTTTCTGGAAAATCATGATTTAGCTGGCTCAAGAGAAGCTCTTCCAGACTGGAAATTGAAATCCTATTACAGAACACCTTTAGCCGATCATTCCTACTGGTAGATGGACTTCTGCCCGATGGGCCATTAATGAGCCATCCTAATTGAGTTAATACTGCATAAGGTCCATCTCCTTGACTATTAATGACCATCATGGCTCTATAAGCTTTGGAGTTTTAACTCCAATCAATAAAAACTTCTGTTTCAATGGTGTTCAAACTGACCTCTTTGAGGTGCGGCCAGCACTGAACGTCCTCTTCAGTAGGAATGTTCTCTTTACCAACTGGTATAGAAGCTTGAGTGAAAAACTCTGGCAGGTGCAAGAAGTTATTACTGTTGAGGCTGCTTACTTCTAACCCAGTTGTGGTTAGAAGTTGTGGCCTAATGGTATGAGAGTGGGACTTGTAACTGAAGGTGAACCTGAAGGTGGTGGGTTTGAGTCTCGGGTCCGGCAGGGATTGTAGGTGGGGGAGTGAATGACCAGCNGTGTGTTCACTACTGTGTATGTGCACTTGGATGGGTTAAATGCAGAGCACAAATTCCGAGTATGGGTCACCACACTTTGCCACAAAGTCACTTCACTTCACTTCACTTCATCTAGTCTGTATGTGCTTATTGGTCTCTCTTGCCCTATGGTCCTAAGTAGAATTTTCGATTCTCCTCCCTCTCACATACAGTTTTTCCATTAGGTTTTCTGTGCAGAAGGTAGAGGAACTCCCAGGATCGAGAAAAGCACAGGTTTGTATTATGTGATTTCCATTGCAGGCCTTGATATTCACTGAAAAAATGGCAAGTTTGTAGTCTAAGGAACCGACCTCTGCCTGTTCTGCTGACACCATGGCAATTGTAATAGTGTCACTGCCACCGTTATCCTTCTGGGAAGTGTGTTTCTCTTTAGGGGGCATGTTTTCAACATGGCGAATCGTTGGGTGCCTTTTGTGACAAGTCTTGCAGTCCAGACGCTTTCTACACACTTTGGTCATGTATCCCATGAGAAGTAGTCAGTGGTGATATGGAAGTAGCAAAGCTTTTCTTACTCCCAGTTGTCAATGGACGAAACTCAGTCTTTGCCTTTATGCCCTTTGTTGTAGGACTGGGATCTTGAAGTATCTGTGCCTGCTTTTCAATGAAAGCAATCTATCCCTACTGTGTGTTCGTTCAAGAAGGTCACATGCAGTGTTTCTCCACTCTTCACGTAATTTATATGGAAGCTTGGATATAATCTTCTTAAGGATTGGAAGTCAAGTCAAGATCAAGTTAGATGTTAGAGAGAGATCTTTGGCAGCATTGCAACAGCCTCTCAAATAAAGTGCAGAAGCATTAAGAGCCTTTTCATCATCAGCCTTGATATTAGCCTTGATATTACTCCAAGTTAGGGCTTATAAGGCATCATATAAGCACTGGTGATCTTCACTTCATCACCAAAATGAAATTTCAGAAGCTTCTTAGCTTCAGCATAACCCCTTCTAGCATCCATATGCAAGCAGCTTGACTGGCCATAAGTAAATTGTTCCAGATAGTAAAGTCTATCCCTATTGTCAGTTTTAATTTCTTTGCCATATTTAAATGCTTGCATGAAAAGACAAAAATTTATTGGATCTTCATCAAACACTGGAATCTCTCTGGAGGGGAGTAAAGTTCAGCAATGTCATTCTGCCTCCGCACCTCATTTGAAAGATTCATATTCGCAGGTCCCACTTCAGTATAACTGGCAGATGGATTTTGAGTAGGTGTGGCAGGCTTGTGAGATGTTGCTGTCGTGTCCTCAACATTGTACTTTCTTTCTCTCAACTTGATTGGGTTTTGGAGGTTGAACAAAAAGATGAAGATGATGGTGGTGGTCCTGGTGGTGTTTGATCCTGAGTCGATATCTGCTTAGAATTCTCAGTGCCATACTTTTCAAGATACTCATTTATTTCATCCATAGCTTCATAAGATTTTGGACTTGTAGACTTGGGCTTGGAGTTGTTTCAAAGTCTTCTAAAACCTTCAATTTAGCATTGTTTGTGGCTATGTCACTTTCCAAATTTACTGTTTCCAGTCTCATAATCAAAGCAGCCTTTTCCACTTCAAGAGCATGTTTTTGTTTTAATGCAGCTTTGCGAGCCAGAAGGGCTGCTTTATCTGCAGCCACTTTTATTCTCATTGAGGACACGGATGATGATATATTTGAACCGTGGGAACTACAAGATTTATGTGACCTTTGGACATATTCAAAGCACCACTGTTTGGATCGATAAGTGTTTGTGGATTCCTCCAATTCTCTCATAACATTCTCAAATATAGCCATTTTAGGCTCAAACTAGTCAGTGCGCTCATTTTCTTGTAGCTGTTCTTGTACAAGGTTATGAGCAGTTTTAAATTCTCCAAATGCCATATAAAATGCCTCCACACTTATTTTCATTGATTCCACATCATCACCATCAACAAGCATTGCTTTTACTTCACTCATCCTTCATGTGCACGCACCAAGCTTTCCCCTACGCATAGCACTGAGGGATGTGATGCTTTGTCCAACATTTTCATTTTGGGACATTTCATCAGCCATGCTTGACACAAACAAACACAATCAGGTATCCAGGTTTCCGTAGGATCAACAGGCCACAATATGCACATAAGCATCAGCTTTTTGTAAAATGCTCATATCTTTGATCAAAGCCAGAATTCTCAAAGCAAATCTTTGCTAAATTCTCCAATGGTTACTCACGAATTGGATGAGTTTCAGAATCCTTTGAAAGCCGTAAGTGTATTCCATGGACATTCCGACTATACGCCTTGATTGGGCTGACCACATGCATGCACGTCTTTCTTGGGAGTTTTTGACTAAATGTAGAGGCTTCCTTTGGTTTGTAGCCACTTCTGTGTGGGAAAGTATATTTGATGCTACTCCAAACCAAGTTTGTGCAAGACTTGTTGCAAAAAAAAATTACACTTGAAAGCAAAAATTGTTAATTTCTATGCAGGTCAAAAAAACTGTCTACCTTCCCACTCCCCATTACCACATCACATCCTGTTTAAGATGGCTGCCTGCAGGAAATGCCAAAATTCATCCAATTTACCACAGGGGCAGTACAGAAAACTAAGACATCTAGTGAAATAAGCAATAGACTATAGTGAAGACACTGTGCAACAATATTAGTAACTTTATGGCTCCTACAACAAATTGATTTTCGTTACAGATCCAGTATCACTTCAGATCCAGATTTAGTACAGATCAGGTTTCTTTAGAGATCAACAGTCAATAAAGATTGAGATTATGTAGAGATCCATTTTCAGTACAGATTGAGTTTCTCTAGAGACCGCACTTCAGAACAGATCGAATTTCTGTAGACACTGAGTTGAGTCCAGACTTTCTGCACTGGTAGTCACAGACTCTTCTGAGATCTGCAGAGATAATGATGTATTGAGTTCATTTAAATACAAGACCAAGTTAACAAAAGTAAAATGTTATTTACTTATTTATCCATATTAAATTATTTATTAGTTTTTCATGTGAGCAGGTTTTATGTACCAGGGTACTGAATAGATTTTAAAGCATGTTAAAAAAATAAATAAAAAAAAAGAGATTTCAATCACTTTAACGTAAATCTTGTTTATGTTGTTTTTACTGAGCGGGTCCCTGGGCTGAGTCAGGAAGGGCTTAAAAACTGTGCCAAATCAAATCTATGCAGACCAGTGATCTGCTCTGGCGACCAATAATGGGAGCAGCCAAAAGAAAAATATTATTTTTTCTGAGCAACTACTTGATTTAGTAATCCAAGTGAATAGAGAGTGTTTATCCTAGTGGATATATAGCGTTTAAATCCTGTCTGTGCTGACTGTCTCTGTCTTCACTCATTTAATCTCCCAAAAATCTCATCACTTTTTTCATCTCATTCTATTTAAACATTTGTGCCTTAAATGAAAAGCAAGTAAGAAACACTAGGCGCGGCCTTGTTCAGAATCTGGTGGAATGTAAAAGCATTAGTTTGGGCATTCTGATCATTGCGCTGGACTCTTACATACCAAAACATTTGATAAAAAACTTGCTTTTCCTGCTTAATGTTTTTAAAGCATAACATTCAATGCAAGTTCACTCTAAACACACCCAGTTTCATTTCATTATACCTCACAGAGGCAGAGTACGGATCCATATGCAGATGTTTTTTTTAACACAATACTCGACATCAAAACAGTCCAGGTCATAAATAAAACACACTTGGTAAGTGGCTCAGAACTCAGGCCTTCTATAGCAGAGCAACAGGAAATCATCAGGGTAAAGTTTCATCAGGTCAGCAATCATCAGGGTGGCCTCTGTTCTGGAGGGGAAATGTCTGGGGTAGATGTTGCAGAAACAACTGTATTTATACCAAAGTGCTGAAGAATTTACATGCAGGAAGGTAGTCTCAGTCTGAGATCTCAGAGATCCAGATTCAGTACAGATTGAGTTTCTGTATAGATCCAGTTTTGCTACAGATTGAGAGGACAGCTACTTTACCATTTCTGGATCCAGGCCTGTATGTGAGTGTTAAATTGAAGCAGGTATAGAATAGCATCCAAAGGTAAAGTTTATTTGGGATACCTTGGTGTTGGGATTGGACAACCCAACGCCACTCTCCGAGGCATCCACCTCCACTGGGAACAGAAGGTCAGAGTTTGTGTCTCACAAGGTACGGATGGTAGTGACCCTCTGTTTCAAGGGGTCTAAAGCTGTCAGTGCCCCAGGTTTAATTACAGGATCTTAGATTTAGCGTTGAAGAGAGAGGTTCGTGGGGCTGCTACAGTGTTAAACTCTCTAATGAACTGTGTGTAGAATTTAACAAACGAAGAACCAAGAAGCATTGTATCGTATTGATGGTCTTCGCCTGGGGCCAGGACATGACCGCCTTCTCCTTACTTTGGTCCATCTCCTTTGGTGCGTTTAGTTACTTTTCGTGCTCCCAGTGGGATGGCATCTAGCACCTTCATACTCAGTGGACCTGTTAGAGGAGTGAGCAGTATATTCAACATATCAGCCACAGCTTCATCCAGGAAGTTCCCAGCAGTGCCAGAATCTTCAAGGGATGAAATTGAACTCAGAACACCAAGATAATTTCATAGGCAATGAGATATGTTTACTTTCAATCATGGGAGTAAATGTGCAGCTTACCTGGTCCAAGCCCTTATTCTCCATTCTGATAGTGTATTTGTCATGGAGAAGTCCTCTATTCCCACCGTTAAAACACAGACCAAAGTGTTTATGAGACTCCTTTACATTTGCCTGGATAATTCAATTCAATTCAGTTTTATTTGTGTAGCACTTTTAACAGTGGACATTATCACAAAGCAGCTTTGCAGAAATAAATACATTCAGAATATAAATATTAAATGTATAAATTTATCCATAATGAGCGAGCCAGAGGCGACAGTGGTGAGGAAAAACTCCCTGAGATGATACGAGGAACCTTGAGAGGAACTAGACTCAGAAGGGAACCCATCCTCATCTGGGTGTAACGGAGAGTGCGATTATAAATAAATCCCTTCTGTAACTATGTACTACATGGACAAATAGTGCAGTTGTGTAACCAGGAAATTCATCACAGTTACATTTACATTTACATTTATGGCATTTGGCAGACGCCCTTATCCAGAGCGACTTACAATAGTGCTTTGAAGTCTA
>JAKKZN010000019.1:17294660-17298798 GCA_033441825.1 Pangasius elongatus | reverse complement strand
CTTCCTCTCATTAACACTCCTCCACGTATCCTTCCTCTCATTAACACTCCTCCACGTATCCTTCCTCTCATTAACACTCCTCCACGTATCCTATCTCTCATTAACACTCCTCCACGTATCCTTCCTCTCATTAACACACCTCCACGTATCCTTCCTCTGATTAACACACCTCCACGTATCCTTCCTCTCATTAACACACCTCCACGTATCCTTCCTCTCATTAACACACCTGGCCGGGAATCGAACCCGGGCCACAGTGGTGAGAGTGCTGTGGCCTAACCACTAGTCCACCAGGGATCCTGTGACACACTCATTACCACACTGTATATTATAATGGGTAATAACACTGTAATTATGATTAAGTGTGTATGAGTTGATCTTTGACGGTGATGTCAGCATGGCTAAAGGTCAGAGGTCAGAGTGCGTCACTCAGATGCCCCCTGATCTCGGAGTGACAGATTTCGGATTCCTGCCAAGAGATCGCTATCCGCTAGTCGCTGTTCTCACCTTAGCTAACACGGAGGACAGAGACGCCTACGACATAGTGAGACACACACACTCTCACACACTCTCTCACACACACTCTCTAACACACTCTCACACACACTCTCACACACACATATATTGGATTATTGGAGGTGGTGATGGTGATTATAGTGGTGATGATGATGGAGGTGATTATAGTGGTGATGATGGAGGTGATGAGGATGATGATGATGGAGGTGGTGATGGTGATGATGATGATGGTTGTTGCAGGTGGGGAGTGTTACAGTTCTTCATGTTCCTGATGATAAGTACCGCCTCTCAGCGAGGATCCTGTTCCACGTCCTGCTCACTGCTGATGGAAACATGTTCGACCTAAAGGTGAGCTCATGCTGATTGGCCACTTTGGCTGTTTTTTCTTTTACCGTATCGGACAGAAACATCTCAACATGTCTGACATCACTCTGTCTTCACAGCCACTCTTCATGTCCACCGACGGCACTAGCCCCGCCCCTGCCGAGGAAGACGCAAAGCCACATGAAAAAGAACCAAAGGATGAAGAGGAGGCGGAGTCGGATGAAGAGGGGGCGTGGCCAGGAGCTGTAGGGCGGGACTGTGTGGTGTGTCAGAACGCGGCAGTGAACCGCGTGTTGTTACCGTGTCGTCATGCGTGTGTGTGTGATGAGTGTGTGTGGAGGTTTCAGCACTGCCCCATGTGCCGAGCCTTCGTCTGCGAGTCCTTCACCCTGTCTCCGCCCACAACCACACACCCCTGTCCCGAGGGGCGGGGCTTATAACCCCCCCCCCCCCCAACACACACACACACACACACACACACACACACACACAGCACTGCGTTTTAATGATAGTTATTTTAGTGATTTTGTTCATTTTAAACAATAATAATAATTTCAAAAACCCTAATGAGGAACTAAAGGTGCAGTTCAGGAACTTTTTATTTTACTTCATCACCTGAATCTGATAAACACACTCCTGCTACGATTTCATTACACGGTTTGGTAAAAACATAATTTTTATGAAAATGTTCCACCGTGTCTAATGCACCACACTGACCCCGACGTAAAACACGTTTAAAGATTAAGTGTTTTGAATCCGGGAAAAAATCACCAAGTTCCTGAAGAGAAAATCCCTTCGTCCCTGAAACAGCATTTGAGTTCCAGAAAAGTTCTGAATGTTTCTGAGCTCCGGAAAAAGATTTTGGGTTCCAGAAAAGTCCCTTTAAAGTTCCTGAAAGAAAAAATGGTTTCTGCTGCAGTGCATTATGGGATGTGAACATGAGGACAAACTCTGTAATATTGTGTATATAAATGTCATATTTTATCTATTTATTAGTCTGATTGAAGTTTGTTCTGAAAGTCAGAAACATGTTTAAAGTCATCAGTATTAAAAAAAGTGTAAATCAGATGAGTGTTAATATAAAATAATAGAAATAAACAAGTGTTGATTTTATTTGCTGTATGACTGGATTTAATAAATCATCAGAGAGGAGCCCGAGGTAGTGTTCTGATTAGAAAGCCTCAAACCACAACTTTAATAATTTAATCTAAATAAAGAGTTTCTACCTGTTCATTAACGAAGAGGCGGAGTCAATATTTAAATGAGTGAGTAATCAGCATGAAGAAAAACAGGACACGCTGATTCAGTACGAAACTTTAATGAGGTGATGTGTAATTATTTATTTCAGATTAAACACAAAGTCAGCGCTGACATCACATTAGTGTGTACAGAGACACCGCTGCATCCTAATAAACACAAAACTAGGGACCCTAAGAAGGCAAACACTATGTAGGCAGCCTTCTGAAGGGTAGTGATGGTTTCACACACACACACACACACACAAAAGGTATGACGTGTGTTTAAAACTGAACTCGCTGCATTACACTAAACATAACAAAAAGAAAGAAAACAGTGTTTATTCAGCTCTGTCACTGTGTGTGTGTGTGTGTGTGTGTGTGTGTGTGTGTGTGTGTGTGTGTGTGTGTGTGTGTGTGTGTGTGTGTGTGGCCAAGCTGCGGTTTTACTTTAAACAGGTTTATAATCCAGTTTGGATTCCAGCTTTTTGGAGTCTGCTACTTTCCTCACCGCCTTCATAAAGTCCTCCTGAGTGACAAAATCCCGATCAGCACGAATAGCAAACATCCCTGTGGAGGAACACACACGCGCACACACACGCACACGCACACACACACTTTAACACACTGTACACACTCGTATGATCAGATACAGTTGAGGGTTAAGCGTGTGTAAGGGTTAGTTTACCAGCTTCAGTGCAGACGTTACGCAGATCAGCTCCGTTAAATCCGTCTGACAGTTTCACAATCGCCTCATAATCTGAACAAAAAGAACTTCATATTAATATTTACACTAAACGTTATTAAACCGCTGATTTAACCCCCCCCCTTCATCTCCAGGATCTTAGAAAAGGTTGTAGCACAGCAGCTATGCTCATACTTACACAGGAACAACATTCATGAACTCTCTCGGTCAGGACCGGAGACAGCGCTGGTTAAAGTGGTAAATGCCCTACTACTGGTCTCTGGTCAGGGGCGTGTCTCTCACATGAGCTACATCAGCCAATCAGACTGCGCTACTGTCAGAGCCGCTGTTATAGAAAATTAATCAACACCTTCTGACCTATCCGAGTCCAGAATTCAACAGCGGTGTGGTGTATAATATATCTTGTAGTTTTTCCAGGCGTCCATAAAAATACTTTAGTAACCCTAAACCCGAGACTGCAGCGCCCCCTGGTGGAGAATCCTCAGAGAGTGAGGAGGCTGAACACGCCCAGAGACGTGTAAATGAGTGTGTGTGTGTGTGTGTGGATAAATCCATGTGAATCTCACCGATGTCTCCGTGTTTTGTGATGGGTCCCGAGTGGATCTTCAGGATGTCCAGACGAGCCTGCTCGTTCGGCAACTCGATATCTGGACAACAGGAAACAGAAGAAAAACATTTCCAGCAGCGATTATAAATAAAATAAACATCTGTTTACTACAGAAACTACAGATAAAGCAGCAGGAAAGCGTGATAACTGTGTGAAGTGGGTTATTACATCACTTCCTGTGCGTGAGGTTTATTACAGAGACACAAACACACACAGTGAGACATAAGGGGGGTGAGTGTGTGTTTGTGTGTTTGTGTGTGTGTGTGTGGAGAATCTAAAATAAATTCTTACGGATCTTCCTGTCGAGTCTCCCGGGCCGGAGCAGAGCCGGGTCCAGTGTGTCAGGACGATTTGTAGCCATGATCATCTTCACACGGTGCAGAGTGTCAAACCCGTCCATCTGATTCAGCAGCTAACACACACACACACACACACACACACACACACACACACATATCATCTCCATCACACTGGCCCCACAGCATTGCTCGTCTTTTACAGAAAGCAGTGAGACAGTAAGATTCACCTCCATCAGGGTTCTCTGGATCTCACGATCTGCTGACGTTCCCTCAGAGAAACGCCGTCCACCTGAAACACACAGGACGAGTAGCCAAAATACAGTTTTTGACAAAATCCAAGATGGCAGAAAATCTGATTAGACGGAAGTTGGTGTCACAGGGCGCGCTGAACTCGTCTCGACCCGGGGAAGTGTTTTAATCCCAGACACATGGTTAAAAAGTTATGATCATA
>JAKKZN010000019.1:17287160-17292160 GCA_033441825.1 Pangasius elongatus | reverse complement strand
CACCTACAATCCCTGCCGGACCTGAGACTCGAACCCACGACCTTCAGGTTCACCTTCGGGTTACAAGTCCGACTCTCAGACCATTAGGCCATGACTGCCCCTATGGTGTGTTTGAGTTTAATGACTTTTAAGTGTTTAACATATTCTTGAACATATTCTTTACACGCTTTGACGTAGCACCACAACACACAGTGCTGCACCAAACAACGAACAGCAACTCCAACTCCACCCTCTCGGTAGAAGAATGGGAGGTGAGCTGCACACTAAGGGCCATAAACTCAAGGAAGGCTGCAGGCCCTGATGGCATCTCCGGACATGTGCTGAAGGACTGTGCAGACCAGCTGGCTGGGATCTTCACCAGTATCTTCAGTAGGTCACTTTCCCAATCTGCTGTCCCATCCTGTCTGAAATCTTCCACTATAGTCCCTTTGCCCAAAAAACCATCTGCTACCAGACACAAGGACTATCGGCCAGTAGCACTCACCCCAGAGGTGATGAAAAGCTGGTACGGAAACACATACTTGCATTCCTACCGCCCACTTTTGACTCACATCAGTTTGCCTACAAGGCAAACAGGTCTACGGAGGATGCCATAGCCACTACCCTTCACACTGTGCAGCAGGGCGACTACGCTCAACTTCTGTTTGTGGACTACAGCTCGGCGTTTAACACTGTCCTCCCACACAGACTGGTGTGTAAACTGCTGGACCTGGGTCTGCCTTACTCCACATGTCTTTGGATTAAAGACTTCTTGTCAGGATGCCCACAGAGGGTTAAAGTAGGCCATCACCTTTCCACAGCCATTAGCCTCAGCACCGGCTCCCCTCAGGGCTGCGTACTGAGTCCCCTGCTCTATACTCTCTACACGCACGACTGCACCCCTGCCCACGTCAGAAATAACATCTTTAAATCTGCAGACGACTCCACTGTAGTGGGACTCATTTCAGGGGGTGATGAGGAGTGATGTAGTGTAGAGACAACAACCTGCTCCTTAACATATCCAAGACGAAGGAGTTAGTCATTGACTTCAGGAGAAATAAAACTGACATTCAATCAATACTGATTGGCATGGATTGTGTGGAGAGGGTCACAGACTTCTGCTTTCTGGGAGTTTTCATTGAGGAAGACCTGACCTGGGGTGTGAACACCACAAAACTGGTGAAGAAGGCACAGCAAAGACTCTACTTCTTGAGGGTCCTCAGGAGGAACAACATCGCCCAGAGTCTGCTGGTGTCTTTCTCCCGGTCCACCATCGAGAGCATTCTCACATCCTGCCTGTGTGTGCTTTCCCACACTACAGCACACAAACAACAACTACAGAGAGTTGTCAGGTCTGCCGAGAAAATCATCGGGTGCCCTCTCCCTACCCTAGAGGATCTACACAATTCCCACTGCCTCAAAAAAGTGCAAAACATAATCAAAGACACGTCGCACCCCGGTCACTCTCTGTTCAATCTGTTACCGTCAGGCACACGGTACACATCCCTTAAAACGAGGACAAACCGACACAGAAATAGCTTCTACCCTGTAGCTATACAATCTATAAATGCTAAATGTAAAATGTTTTGCATTTGAAATTGAACCGTGCAATTTTCTGAAAGTGCAATATTTAAACTCTGCAATATCTCTTTGTTGGTGCAATATTGAATATTGAATAATGATTTAAATAATTCCTCTAGCGAGACTGCGATTCTGCTCCTGCACCGCGACTGACACGCGTCTGATTAAGCTAATAAATTTATATGACATATAACGTCAGAGAGATATCGCTCCCGCCTGTTGGTGATAATCACCAGCGGTGACGTTTTACACTGGGAGTACATCGTCATGGCGATGGAAATTGAGTCATCAGTATCACAGTGTGTAGTGAGTCAGGGTCCTAGTGCCTGCACTCCTGTACACGATCTACTGACTCACCACCGAGCGAGCGGACTGAGACGCGCCCTGCATAATATACAGTGTTATACATGTACAGCTTACCCACAATGCACTGCAGCTTCTAACGATGTCTATAGAGTGGGCTGGGAAGCAACAGTGCATGTGACTGGCTGTAAAGGTCAGAGACAGAAACTCCTGTGTGTTTATTACTTAATACTGATTTAGACACTGGACAGTGTGTGTGTGTGTGTGTGTGTGTGTGTGTGTGTGTGTGTGTGTATCCTCACCTCTCTGAGCTCTCTGATCTGCTCTGACAATCCTCCAATCTCAGAGTAAGACACACTTCCTGGATCCTCATGAGACATGTTATACACCAACGGGTCCACCTCACGCGGCAAATACCTGACACACACACACACACACACACACACACACACACACACACACACACACACACACACACACAAAGCACGCAACACACAATCAGTGCTACAGTAGTGAGTGAAGAAGCTGGTGTACAAACCTCACGTTTCAGGACACCATTAGGGGCAGTACTCTGTGTGTGTGTGTGTGTGTGTGTGTACCTCATGATGGTCAGAGTGGTCATATCCAGCGCCACTCGGGTTCCAGGCTTCAGCTTCGTCTTATCCAGCTGTAAAAAAAAAAAAAAAACAGCAACATCAGAACGCACACACAGCCGAACAGGAAGTGACATCACACAGAGAGAGAGAGAGTGCTTACCTGTCTCCTGCAGCCCACCACGTACCGCGGACCGTTAGTGGCTTTAACAATAACTGAAACATACACACACACACACAGTGAGATGTCAGTGCAGTGTGTACACACATGCTGTAATGATGAGATCAGTACAAACACACACTTACACTTTTCCTCCGTCAGCTGCTTCAGCACCTCCCCCACGATCTACACACACACACACACACACACGTTAAATAAATAATAAACACCTCTTTTATTCATTTTTTAATCACTCCTGAACTAAACACATCTGTACAACTACACAACAATGTACTACATGTTAATAAACAGTGTGTATAAATATTGGCACCCCACATTATTCTTTCAAGCTCATCAACTCCACCAGTTACACCAACGCAATTAAAGGTGCAGTGTGTAATTGATTAAAGGTGCAGTCCATGAACTGGGTTAATTAACATTATTACTTTATTATAATCCCAGACTAAACTGTGTATAATAACACTCACAGGTTACCCACGGCTTCCTGGCGGTGTTTAGATGCGTACAGCTCCTCAGACAGAGAGTTTATTCTGCGTTCGTGTTCATCGCTACAGTAAATTATGTCAGTAAAGGAGCTACAGTATGAAGAGCTCCTGTGGATTATATCCATTAACTGTTACTAACTGCTGCTCTAATCCTGTAGTTATTATCGTTAGTGTGGGACTCAAACCCTCTGCTGCTGCCGTCTGTTATTTATCTGGTTGTTTGTTTGTTTGCTCACCTGTCCGACACTCTGCAGCGCTTTCAGGTCATTCTCAGATTTCTCATACTGCTTGGTCAGCTCCTTCAGCTGCTCCCTCACTGCAACACAACATCCACAAGACCTTCACAAACTGCTACAACCACAAGCAGTGGACAGTACCTTATCATTAACCCCACCTCTCTCTCTCTCTCTCCCTCTCTTCCCACCTCTATCTCTCTCTCTCTCACTGCAACACAACATCCACAAGACCTTCACAAACTGCTACAACCACAAGCAGTGGACAGTACCTTATCATTAACCCCACCTCTCTCTCTCACTGCAACACAACATCCACAAGACCTTCACAAACTGCTACAACCACAAGCAGTGGACAGTACCTTATCATTAACCCCACCTCTCTCTCTCTCTCTCCCCATCTCTCTCCCTCCCCATCTCTCTCTCTCTCTCACTGCAACACAACATCCACAAGACCTTCACAAACTGCTACAGCCACGAGCAGTGGACAGTACCTTATCATTAACCCCACCTCTCCCTCTCTCTCTCTCTCTCCCTCTCTTCCCACCTCTCTCTCGCTCGATCTATCTGTCTCTCTCTCACACACACACACACACACTCTCTCTCTCTCTCTCACTGCAACACAACATCCACAAGACCTTCACAAACTGCTACAGCCACGAGCAGGAGACAGTACCTTATCATTAACCCCACCTCTCTCTCTCTCTCCCTCTCTTCCCACCTCTCTCTCGCTCGATCTATCTGTCTCTCTCTCCCACATACAAACTCTCTCTATCTGTCTCTCTCTCTCACACACACTCTGTCTGTCTCACTCTCTCACACACACATACTCTCTCTCACACACACTCTGTCTCTCTCTCTATCTGTCTGTCTGTCTCCCTCTCTCTATCACACACACACACACACACACACACACACACACTCACTCACTCACTCACTCACTCTCTCTCAGTATTCTAAAATATTCTGTATTGCCAAAGCAACTTACACCAACAGAAGAAGAAAAGCAGGAACTGAACAGAACATAAAGTGAAAAAACAAAAACAAAAAGATGCCAAATAAAAATGCAGCAAAATTAATAACCGCATGCCATCTCTCTCTGTCTCAGTGTTAGTTATGAATGGTGTGTGTGTGTGTGTGTGTGTGTGTGTGTGTGTGTGTGTGTGTGTGTGTGTGTGTGTGTGTGTGATGACACAGCGCGCTGCACTCAGCCTCTCATTTACCCCAATAAAAGTCTTAAAGCCGCCACACACACCTCACCCAGCGTTTAATTTCATAAATATAAATCCGCTGTGTCACTCACACTCCTTCAGCCGCCCGTCGATCTCTTTATGCTCCAGTAATTTCTTCCTGTAATCCTGTAGCCCTTTCTCTCTACTGTCCGCCATCTTGTCTACACCGCTACTGCTGCTGCTTCTTCTTCGGCGCTTCCGGGTTTTTTTGTCCGCTCCGAGCGCCGCGCGCTGCTCTGCTGCCCCCTAAAGGACAGAAATGAAACTACAACACAGCGCTGTTCAGCAGCACAGACAACTTTCTCAAAAATATTTACAGTTTTATTAATTTTTATCCAAAGCCGGACTGGGTAATCGGGAGAATCGGGAGGATTCCCGATGGGCTGGCTCATGTCAATGTTGAGTTCGTGGGC
>JAKKZN010000019.1:17184819-17195282 GCA_033441825.1 Pangasius elongatus | reverse complement strand
AAATAACTATTTACTGCAGTCAAATCATGTGATTATATCTACATAGTTATTTCCCTTAAATATTGACAGAGATCATATTTTTGATAAAGAGCAGGAGATTTATGTTTAGATCTTCGCTCCATTGTCCTTTGTCTTTTCAGTTCATTTAAGATGCGTTTAAAAGCGTCTCGGCTGGGAGATGGCGTTGCTTACTGATCATTGCACCTGGTTTTCCACATTTTATACTTAACAATACACATTATAGGCCAATAAAAATCTTTTTTATTTTTGGCTAATTTTTTTCCAAATATTCCATACATTAATGTCTTTTCATTTGTGATTATATTCAGCCGTAGATTTATTATTTTTTCCATATTTCAGCTGAGTGTGAGCAATTTCACTGTAAAATGTAATAAGTTGACTTTCTGTAGAAAAAATGAGGAAACTGATTGCCTTAAAATTTCCAAGTAAAGTAGTGCATTAATTTTTAGTTGGCAAAACTTAATTCGATTTGTATAGAAACCTAGTTCATCAAGTATAATTAAGTACTGATGACTCAAAATCATTATTTCACATTACTACCAAAACATTAGGAAACCGATTGCCTTAAAATGTTCAAGGAAACTGAACTTCAAAAATTAATTTAAGACAAAAAGCAACAACTAAACTCCGGCAAGACATTATTTATTTTTCTTCAGTTGTCTTCAGGCACTACAATGTACCAAACACTGCCATTCAGACATTCCTAAATGCCAAACATTATTCTTCAGTGTAACATTAACAATTCTTTACACAACTCAAATGTGCAGTGCAACTAAAAACAATCTTTCTTTTACAATATAATACAAGTGCATTGTGACTAATTACGACTGATGAGTGACTTTTTCAAACACAACACCCAAGAATCCTGACTGTTGTGTCACCACAAGCTTAACACAATCTCACACAACATTGACTTCCATCAGCAGAAGGTTTTTAAGTGACTGTAGTTTTGGTTTCAGGGATTTATGCCCAAGAGAAAGAAACACTCTTCAAATAAAATCAAAAATGTTCTTTAGCTGTGGAGGATTCTCCAAATTTAGTGCATATATCAGCCCAAAAAACAGGCACATGGCATGTGGAAGATTTTCAGGTTCATCCATCGCTATGGCTCCTTCTAGAGTAATTGCTCTGTGCGAAGCCTCCAGATGCAGTGCTTGTGGAGAATCCTGGCTGTCTTCAGGTATCACGGTCAGAAATGTGGGGTGTGTCCCAATCACAGTCCTAATAAAAAACAGAAATATTACAATCCTAGTTACATTAAAAATCCAAACCTCACAAATGTATGTGTCATTTAAAGATCCAGGACCATCAGCTTTTTGATGTACAACTAATGGAGATAAATAAAGGTTGTGAATCAAAATATCGTGTTAAATTTATATTCAAAACAGTAAACTGTGCAATGAAGGTGGAACTTGCATACAACAAAATGTACAAGGGCCTGAGTTCAAAAAGAAATGAAAAAGAAAACTTCAAAAGCAGAGTTCGTGCTTCTGGTCCAAGCTAAGAGAGTTAAGTGTACAGAGATGAATGAGGCATGCCTATATGTGATTGTGTGTGGGCATTATTTGGAATGAAATGTAGGATACTTGCCAAACGTGTTTGGAAAAAAGTCAGTGGTTTCTTCTCCAGAATGAGAGGAAGGCCACAGAGAACTGCTGTGTGCTTAGCAGTGATGTCAGTGCTCTGATAGAAATTATAACATACAGTTAAAAGTTGAGTGAATGAACAACCTCGGAAGGAAAGGTTTGAACAATAGACAGCGAATATACACAGGAATATTTCTTGGTGGGTGACGACTACGGAGCAGGCAGACGTATTTTTTGGAATTCGACTTTTATATCTTTGGCTCGCATATATCTACTAACGGATGGCAGAGGCAGCCATTTTGTATTCTTTTACTTACCAGTGCAGTTTTTTGTAGTAACCTAGAAGTTAAATAGACTGGGATATTTTTTTTCTTTCTTTCTTTTCCTCCTCTTTCTTCCAGCTGATACGGACTTTTTGTCTAAGTGGCCGTTTATTTGGAACGGGACTTAAAACGGACAGCGAAGTTCGTACAAACTGTGCTTCCCTCGTTTGACCCTTTTGGCAGCAACACTATTGGTGGTGCGACTGAACTTGCAGTGAAAGACGCATTTAGGCTTGGTGGTGCTGTGAACGTTCAACCTCAGAACAGCGAGGGACAACTACAACACAGTTCAACACAGCGTGAGGAAAAAGGAGGGTTAAAATGTCAGTAATTGTATAGGTGTTCATTGTATTAAAAAAAAAAAAAATTCTGACACAAATGGGGAATAAGCACTGATATTTTGTGAATAAGGTTCTGATTGGTGATAGGCTTATTTCTGTACTAATGTGAGAGTACTAATGAAACCTGCCCTAAAATAATTTTCTCCCCAATTGTCAGGATCATCATCTTGTTTTGACTTTTACAATACATTTACAATGGCTCAACGTTTTGATGTATTTGTAGATGAAGATGAGGAACGTGATTGTATTCCACAGGGGCTATTGGGTGATGATTCGGTCTCACTTCACCATATTGCGGCACAGGTAAAAAAGTTACAGCAGCAAGTAGATACACTGACATCTGCATTTAGTATGTCTATTGATTTACAACATAGCTTACTACAGCAGTTTGAGGCCCACACCTTTTCACACTCACAGACAACAGACACGCATACTCAGCCCATATATACTTCCACCCCTGCCACACACATTCTCACAAAACACAACATTCAAAATGTGAAAGCTCATCAATGTTCATGTGGACAGAGTGCTGGAGCTCGTCCTAAAGACACTACACTCACCACAACACACTCACCTTCTGAATACACAACCCGATCAGGCCCTCAATCCCCTCTGGTTAATCAGGTTCACCTTCCCAGCCTTGTGCCGCTCAAGTTTGATGGGGGTAAATCTATTGACCCAGAAGAATGGCTTCAGTCTGTTTCATTGTATAAGACAGCAGTTGGGTTACCTGATACTCAGTTTTTCTTGGAATTGACTAGGCTGTTCGAGAAGGAGCCTCGGAAGTGGTACTGTGCCATGCAACCTTACTTACTATCCTGGGAACATTTCTCCGATCTCTTCCGTCAGGCATTTTTGCCAACAAACAATGAAGAGAAGATTTGGAGAGGAATCTTGGACAGTGTTCAGGCTTCTCATGAACCACTTCCCACTTTTGTTGCCCACCTGGTCACTGAGTTCAAACGATTAAAGCAACCACCACCTGAGCGAGAACAGATCAAGGTAATCTGTCGACATGTCTCAGATCAATATAGACTAGCCCTCCATGCAGCCGCACCCACAACTTTAACCCAACTGCTTTTAAGTGCCCATGAACTACACACTGCCTTGGGGCCTATCTCCCCTAGCAGGACTTCCGCTCCGGCTCAGCTAACCCAACGGCCGAGCTTACAGTGCTACAAATGTTTCGCCCCCGGAGTTACAGTGCGTAATTGTGGAAACTGTAGGAAAACTAGGCAGAGCGGAATCACAGAACCTAGTGGAAGGGCACCAGGAAATCTTCAGTCAGGTCAGGGGCCTACAATCACACCAGAAGACACCAGGGATAACGGGTGTACGACCACGTAGGTTTCAGAATACTCGGGGTGATGACTGAAAAGGGGAACCAGGGCCCAGCGTTCATAGGGCAGAGGGCCCTCACTCAGTTAATTTAGTAAGGGACAGCCCTAGGAAGACTAAGAACTCTCCCTTAACATCAATGATAATGGTCAACCAGGTTTCTCTGAAAGCAACACTGGACACTGGTGCATCCATTTCAGCGGTCCATCCATCCACCCTTCTTAAATGTGGAGTAAATGGGGATATTGTTCTCCCGTGGACTTTCTCCCCTCTTGAGTTAGCTGACTCACAACAGTGCACTCCTTCAGGCATTGTTTGGTTGCCCGTGAGACTGCTGGGTCACTTGTTCACTCATCGTTTTGCTGTTATTCTGGACCTGTCATGCCCCATCCTTTTGGGCACAGATTTCATGATCCAAGCAGATGTGCACATTCATCCGGCCACTGGTAGTGTCAAATTGGGAGACAATGCGAACTATACACCAGACTTGGGCCTGTTAGATGGGGAGTTTCAGGACTTGGAAGGTCATGTAGCTAGCCTAACCTTTAAGGATGCCAAAGTTGATTTTACCCCAGTGTTAGACCAGGCGTTTTTACCTCCCACGGACAAGGACAAACTGGCAAGCCTGTTGAGGGACTTTGAATATCTTTTTAGTGGAAAGCTTGGGAAAACTTCACTAGTTACACATACAATCGACACGGGAACTGCGAAACCAGTGTGCCTTCCTCCTTATCGTGCCTCACCCGCTAAAAGGAAAATTATTGAAGAGCAAATTTTTAAAATGTTGGAGGATGATATTATTGAGCCTGCTTCAGGGCCCTGGGCATCACCAATTGTGATAGTGGAAAAGCCTGGTACAGAGCCAAGATTTTGTGTAGATTTTAGGAAGTGAACAAATGTACAGTGAGGGACTCCTATCCACTACCGAGAGTAGATGACTCTTTGGATTTTTTGGTGCAGGGTAAATTTATTTCAACTCTAGACCTTGCACGAGGTTATTGGCAGGTTTCGTTGGCTGCAGACTCAAGGTCAAAGACAGCTTTTATGTCACCCAAAGGGCTATACCAGTTTAAAGTAATGCCTTTTGGTTTGTCCAACGCGTCGGCTACATTTCAGAGGTTAAAGAACACTGTCTTGGCAGGGCTTACACACAACTGTTGTATGGTATACCTAGACGATATTGTTGTTGCTTCACCAACCTTTGATCAACACTTGACAGACCTCGCTAGTGTGTTAGGGCGCCTGGCAGAGGCGGGCCTTTCTTTGAAGCTGGCTAAGTGTCACTTTTGTACACCTAATTTACGTTACTTGGGGTACCTGGTAACCCCAGAGGGTATTGGTCCTGATGAGAATAAGATAGCCGCAGTCATGCAATTCCCCACACCCAAGACAGTTAAGAATGTGCGACAGTTTCTGGGAATGACAAGTTATTATCGCAGATTCATTGCAGGGTATGCTCGTATTGCTGAGCCCATGTTTGCTCTGTTGAGAGAGGATGCCCATTTTTCATGGTCCAGTGAGTGTCAGCAGTCTTTAGTTCAGTTGAAACAGCAGTTGACTAGGGCACCAGTCCTTGCTTTACCTAATTTTGAAAAACCGTTTACAGTTCATACAGATGCTTGTGACGTGGGTCTCGGGGCCACTTTGACCCAGACTGGAGACGATGGCATGGAAAGGGCTGTCGCATTTGCAAGCCGAACACTACACAAGGCAGAGCGCCTATATTCCACTTCGGAGAAAGAATGCCTGGGGGTGATTTGGGCTCTCGAACACTTTCGTCCATATATTGAGGGCTCCAATGTAACAGTCGTTACGGACCACAATAGCTTGAGGTGGCTGATGTCAAGGCCCTCCCCTTCAGGGCGGTTAGCTAGATGGTGCCTGCGACTGCAGGACTTCGATTTTGAAGTAGTCCACAGACCGGGCTCTGCAAATTTAGTTCCGGACGCACTTTCACGCAACCCTACCAGTGATCCCTCCGAGCCGGTTGACCTGCTCCCATCATACGCCACTATTGGCTCTTTGAACCTCAGACGTCAGCCGCTGTTGATATTGGAGGACAAAGAACAACTTAAGTTGCTCCAGCAGAATGACCGAGTAATCTCAGCCATGTACACCGAACTTGAGAATGGTTCTTGTGTGGACTCAGCAGATTTTTGCATTCAGGATGGGTTAGTTTATTTCATGGACAACAGGGCGTCCTGTAGGCTACATCC
This sequence comes from Pangasius elongatus, assembly GCA_033441825.1. NCBI lineage: Eukaryota > Metazoa > Chordata > Actinopteri > Siluriformes > Pangasiidae > Pangasius > Pangasius elongatus. The sequence goes on along the minus strand of JAKKZN010000019.1, from coordinate 17,189,457 downwards.
TCTGAAGGCTCTACGTTTCTATGTGCCATAAAGTCTGCGAGCTACAATACTGAGATATTTTCATGACCACCCAATGGGGGACCACCTAGGCATTTCCAAAACCCTTGGGCGCTTACAGAGGCGAGTCTACTGGCCAGGTATGAGGGGTGATGTCAAGAGGTATGTCTTGTCCTGCGTGACCTGCCAGTTATCCAAACCAGCCAACCAGAAGCCTGGGGGCTACTTGAAACCAGTGGTCGCCACATATCCATGGGAGTTTGCGGGTGTTGATTTCATGGGTCCCCTCCCCAGATCGAGCCGGGGGAATGAATACATTTTAGTTTTCATTGATTATTTCACTAAGTGGGTGGAAATTTTTCCAGTTCAAGAGGCTACAGCAACAACGGCAGCTCAAAAGTTTGTCTCTGAGGTATTTGCTAGACATGGTGCTCCCGCACACCTGGTCTCTGACAGGGGTGTCCAGTTCGTGAGTAACTTCTTTGAGGAGGTTGTTGTGGCAGTGGGCTCAGACCACAGGCTGACTACTGCCTACCACCCCCAGTCTAACCAGACGGAAAGAGTGAACCATACTATTAAGACAGCAATCCGTGCATATGTTGGGCAAAAACACAGAGACTGGGACTTACACTTGCTGCTGATCTCTTTTGTGTTAAGAACAGCTCCACACCAGAGTACGGGTGATACCCCAGCTTTTCTCCTGTATGGCAGAGACCTGACCACGCCCCTCGATTTGTGGCTGTCACCAGATCCTCAATACATGGCTGATTCAATTGCAGACTACAAGGAGGAGCTCACTTCGGCCTTAAGGGAGGCATATGATCATGTGAGAGAGTCACTAACAGAGAGCCAGGCCACACAGAAAAAATATTATGACAGACATCGCCGGGCCATCTCGTTCCATGTTGGTGATTTAGTTAAGCTGAAAACCCACCCTAGGTCAGATGCCTCAGCAGGTTTCTCTGCCAAGCTAGCCCCAGTCTATAAAGGCCCATACAGGATTGTCAAAGTTTTGTCTGAGCTAAATTACAGGTTGACGAGAGTGGCAGATGGGGCTGACGCTGGGGTTCACCATGTTGCTAATTTGCAACCATTTTTTACATGGGACGACGAGGAGGTTCTAGTGGGTACGTCCCAACAGTTAGCTGAGACCAGTGGGCAGGAAAACCAGGAAGCGTTTGTCTCTGATGAGCAGGAGGGCTATGGCTTTGACGTCCTGTTCCAAGAGCCCGATAGCCAGGGCCAGTTGGCGGCCACTCCGACCATGGGGACACAGTCTCCTTTGGTCGATAGTCCTATGGTCGCACCTTCAGTGGACTTTTTCCCACCCCACGTGAACACTCAACCTGTGCACATGCGCACACAACCTTTTCACACTGAAATACACTCATACTTGCTACACCCCACTCATTGCACTCAGACTGCTCACACAGCACACCCATATTCTCTCCGTCCTAGGCGTACACCGAGGGTTACCAGTGACTGGGCCATCAATGGGTGAACAAACCCTTATTTTGCTTCACGCTTGGAGTATTAAAAGGTTTCATAGTATTGTTGTTGTTTTCTATATTGTTTTTGTCATTGTCTTTTGTTTGGGAGAGACTGTGTTTTCTCTGGAATGTCTCAAGCACGCCCCTCCCTCTCTCTATGTCTCTCGCTTGCTGACTGTTTTCCCCTCGGACCGCGTGCTCGTGTGTGCCTCGCACGTATTGTTTTCTATACGTGGATTATTATAAAAGACAGTGTCGGAAGGTTAAGTCACCATCAGCTTTTTCCAATAAAATACACAGAGAGTATCTACTTTTCGGTCTGTGCACTCCCAGCGAAGGCTTAAACTAAGTTCCTAGTGGGATCTCTACAAGTCACATGAGGATAAATAAATTAAAACACCTTTATTATTTGCTTATATATATATATATATATATATATATATATATTTGATGTAATAAATTGCCAATACACTGCATGAATGTGTACAGGTGTTCCTAATAAAGTGGACAGTGAGTGTATACAAGATATATACAAAACTGTATTAAATGCCAGGAATACATACAGTGCATGTACTTAAAGGTTTTCAGTCAAACTTAGATGCAGTGATAGACGTTACTTTCTATTTCAGCTCTTTCACTTGATTTATCACATAATCTTACTTACACTCATATACATATACATGTTTAGTGTAATTAGCTGGTGTGAGATTACAGAATAATGAAGTCCTGCCATGTTGTAAACTGAACACCAGAGAAGAACATTATTAATCTCTTAACATCATCATAATTTCAATTTTCAATTTTTCAATTTCAATTTCAACTTATTTGCATTGCGCTTTTAACAATGGACATTGTCTCAAAGCACCTTTACAGAACATAGGAAACAGAAAAACATGCAAACAAACAAACAATGATTATTAGCAGGAAGGAAAGCAGAGTTTTATTTCATGCTTCTGTTCTTCATGAGACTCTCTGTGATAAAAAATCAGTACAGTCTGATATCATAACATTTCAGCTGCTTCTACATTCTTCAGCTTCAGGTGTTCATTGTAGTCACGTTTAGTCATATTAAACACAGATTAGCAGACAAAGAACAGAGGTTTGAAAATATTTTTTAGAGTAACAAAAATTAAATCAATATTACAACTGTGAATCAATCATCAGTGGAGAATGCATGCTAGATAAAAATAAGGATCTAAACTAAGCTATAAACACCTACAACACATGGATGTGTATTTGTGTAATCAGTGTGACGATGTGATGATATCTCTGTGTTGTGTGTAGATGCTGAAGGATTTGACTTTGGATTGTAAAATATGTTATTAAAGCCTGAAGTAACTTGTAGCTGAGTGGATAAAAGGATGTGATCAGTCACGGTTATTGTTATGGAACTTCTACATGTGAATATGAATGATTCAGCTCCCAAACCGCTGGAAATGTGGGACGGGTTCTAACGCTTCACCAAAACTGCTTTATCCTGGAAAAGAGGTTTGAGGTGAGACTCCTGTCATACGCCAGTCCAGGTGAGTTTATTATCCTTAATGCTTAAAGAGAGAGAAGAGCATCAGTGTAAACAAACAAGATCAGTATAAACACACACACACACACACACACACACACACAGTGAATATTATTCAAAATCATACAGTATAGTAGAGTAAAGAGATATTAGGTCAGTGACTCACTGTAGTTTCTTCAGGTTACAGTGTGGATCCTTCAGTAGATCAGAGAGAAGCTTCACTCCTGATTCTCCTGGATTATTACTGTTCAGATTCAGTTCTCTCAGGTGTGATGAGGAGTTTGACCTCAGAGCTGAAGCCACAGCAGCACAACCTTCATCTGTAATACTGCAGCCCCACATCCTGCAAGAAAGAAAACCTTCTCACACTTAACACACTCNATTTTGTCTTCATTTAGCAAGTAAACATTTTGGTTGGTGAATATTCAGTGAATTTGTTGTATTTTATATACAGGCACGAGTACAGATAGCAAAACGAGGCATTACTTCTAGCAGTAGGAGTCCAAGAGATCATATTCCTTCATCTACCATCATTAAGGGATAAATTCACACTGATAAATTTAAGTATTTATAATATACATTTTGTTAATCCATTTATTTCTGTAAAGCTNAGTAGGAGTCCAAGAGATCATATTCCTTCATCTACCATCATTTAGGAAACAACAAAGTGAGTTACAAACCCGAAGCAACAGGGAGAAAAAAGGGCTACAACTACAATTAAAATTACCACAGATGAAAACTGGATGTTGTTGCGTTTATTAAATCTCTCTCTCTCTCTCTCTCTCTCTCTCTCTCTCTCTCTCTCTCTCTCTCTCTCTCTCCGTGTGTGTGATAACAGGTTCTGAAAGCGTATCCAGTGAACTTTTCTTATCTTTCTGGAATGTAACAAACACAAAAGCTAAAGTAAATCTGACCAAATATTATTATGTGGCTGTTTTTTCAACAGTTATAACAGTTTTTTTTTATTTGGGAAAGACGTCGTTGTTCTGAAACATAGTTAGCTTTTTTTTTTTACTCAGTCACATTAGATAGAAGATATAGCTTTTCAGAAAGTTCTACAGGGTGTCTGGTTCAGGAGTTGAACAAAGTTATAAAATAAAAAAAAAAATAAAATAAAAATAACAAACAGACAAACAAAAACAAATAAATGTGTTGTAATTTGTGAATGAAAAATATTTTCTTTTTATATTTGCTGCAGCCCTGAATTGTTCACTGTTTTTCAGGGCATAGTGATAGGGTTCACATGTAAACCCTCTTGTACAGACCACACCCACTTCCTGTTTAAACTCGAATACGAAAACATTTTGAGATTTAAACAGATAATAGCATTGTGTTACACCTCTAGCAGAGACACAAGATCTAAACAGCTACAATTACAATTCATAAGTCCAGTTTTTATTTCATATTAATATAGAATTAATCTAGAAAGTAAATCTGATTCTCACAAACACAGTTCAGTTTCTTACAAAAATTTAAATCATATTCTAAAATTTACAGCTACATAAAAACTCACACAATCATTTCTGCATGTAATTTTTGGCGATAAAGGAATAATCTGATCTCTGTGTGTGTGTGTGTGTGTGTGTGTGTGTGTGTGTGTGTGTGTGTGTGTGTGTGTGTGTGTGAGAGAGA
>JAKKZN010000019.1:17154652-17158092 GCA_033441825.1 Pangasius elongatus | reverse complement strand
TGTTTTATTTCAAATCCATTGTGGTGGAGTATAAAGGCAACATCACAACAACTAAATAAAAATAAACAAACACTTCTGGACCTGACTGTATGGTTGTATAAATATTTATTAGTTCTATTGCTTTAGTAATGTCTTACACTGTGCTCTTTTCTCTCTGCAGTTTGCCCTGAAACATCGGGATTAAAATAATCACAGTCCATCGTCTCCTCTGTGCGTGCTTAAAGATAATAACCAAACAAAAAAGAGATGATTTGTTTATTTATGCAGTGCCTTTATTACACACACACACACACACACACACACACACACACACACACACACACACACACACACACACAGAGAGAGTTTACAGAAGCTTATAATAATGCTTTTTTGCCCAGGATGCTTTGTAATAACCTCAGTGTGGACATGTGTTTGAGCCACTAGAGGGCGATGCTGAGTTCTGAAAACACTGAGGTTCAGTCTGTAAGACATCTGAAGAGCATTCTGTGTATTTTTATATATTTTTTTATGCTGTAACAGTAACATGATTGGACAGATTTTACACACACAGACATGCATATACATGCTAATAACACGTTTAATAATATAATAATAGACAGCAGACACACAGAGGATCACGACTCACTTTCTTTTGAGGAAATTATTTTATTAAACATTCTAATAAAATATTTATTATTTAAATGTTTTTATTAATATTCGTTTACAGTATTTTACACAACTGGTTAATTTACACTTTCAGAAAAGAAAAAGATTTCAGTGTTAAAAAAAACTTCAGTATTGTTATTTAGAGGAACTCAAAGCTGTAGTTTATATTTAATACACATTTAAGGTATATAACTGGACATTATAGATCAAAGTTTTACCTTTAAAGAAGTATTTAAAGTGTTTCTGATGGAATAAGGATCTTCCCACAACAGGATACTACCACCACCATGCTTCACACTGGGGCAATACTGGGGTAAAACTAAACACTTTATGCCAAGAAGAAAACCTTCACGTTTTGTGCTTGTGCCTCATTAATAGCGAGAAAACCTAATTATCATATCATATAGAATTTTTAAAAATGTATTTATGTATTTATTTATCGCTACTTAAAATCTCTTTAATGAAGAACGAGAATCATTCATCAGTCACTACTGATAGATTAAACTTCTCCACATCATTCTACATTAGTACAACGTTTCAAAGGAGGATTATAAGTGCACAATAATCTCTGTGTTAATTATTAAAAAGAAATGAATCATTAATGTAGAATTTTGTTTAATTGGTCTAGACTCATGTATTAATAATACATAGTGTGTTAATGGCTTTAGTCTACACTGTGGGTTTTATGGTTTATTAAGCAGCACAGGTTTATAAAGTGTGTGTGCTTGAATCAGACGTCACAGAGCGTGTATATGACTGAGTGCTGAGTGTGTGTCGTATAATTGTAATAATCTAAAAGTCTGTGGTTTGTAATTGTTGTCTTTTGTCCTTTATTGTCTTGTCAGATTTGTGCCAATCGAATGTCTAATTTTTATACATTAAATTGAGTTTGACCCATCCTGCATGCCGTAGTCTTTTCTTTTTACGGGTGTAATGATGTGCCAGTACCATATACTATATAATAATAATAATACTGTGTGTGTGTGTGTGTGTGTGTGTGTGTTAAGCAGTGTTAATGCTGATATTACTGAGGTATAAACACCTCAGCATTACTGCTGGAGTGAGCCGTATGCTGTATGAGCTGTAAAGCCAGATTATATGAAGTGGGAAGTCGGAATTGCATCATTTTTGACTTGCATTCGAGCTACAAAGTGGGAAATCTGGTTGGAAATTAAGTGTTACGAGTTGGAGCTGAGTTCAACAAGAGTTAACCAATCAAATAACTCCTCCAACAGCCAATCAGACACACGTACACACAGTGTAACTCATTTAAAGGTAAGAAGTGCTGCTGCGTTTACTGCTTATGCTGTGAGCGGCCATGTTGATGATGTCACTTGCTGAACTCGGAGTTGAGGAGACCATCCTGAATTCCCAAAGTAGGAATTCGGAGTTGAAGGGCGAGGTTTCTTTGGTCTTTCCTATTCCGAGGTCAGAATACAGAACTACAAGTCTCAACCTTTAGTCAAATGCAGGATACATGTTTAACAGAGTGTTAAAATCCCAACAACACTGTTGTAGCTGATCCACTAGGGGTGCCAATACTTTGTGCAGTGCAACAGATGGACTGGACAGTAATTGTATGTTCTCTGACTGACCTCTGTGGTAAGTAGAGCTGATAATAAAAATATAAAACACTGTATATACTGATATAAACACAGTATGTACGATTGTTAATAACCGAGCTGGATTGTGCGCTGTAGATTTGTTCTTAGCTACGATATTATTACGTTACTGAGTTTCGCTCTTAGCGGTAATCCTACGTTTACACTAGAAAGTGACGAGTGTCTTGCGTGCGTCAGGTGTAGTTTGTCGCTTGTGGGTGTGGCCTGTCCAGGAGTAGCTATAAATAGCTTTGAAATTTAAACACAAATTAAATAACACACTAATCAGTGTGATTTACGTGTTACGCATTCGGCTTCGTTCTCAGATCAGATTAGCAAAGCGAGCTAACTGTACTAGCTACGTACACTCACCAGAGGCACGAACGATCTCTGATACAAGCTTTATTTTTCTCTGTAGCATCTCTATACACGTTTAATGAGAGGACGTCTAAGACAGGAGAAGATGAAACCACTGCTATAAGAATTTCGTCAGGAAGTAAAAATGTGAGCCTGGAACTGAAGAAACCACACGCGCTATAGGATCGGTCCGAGGAATCATTCGAGACCATCGTTAGGATCTGTTGCTTCTTTAGAGCTTCATATTCAATTTGCATGAAACTAGGAAAAGAACGTCAGTTGTAACGTCGCTGAAATCGCAGCTCAGTGTCTCAGAGGCATGTAGAACATGAAGGATCTTCTGCCGCGTCATGGCTGGCGAGTGTCTGCGCTCAGACCCTGAATCATCCTGACAGAGGTGCAAAGCTGGACTGCAGGACAATGTGAAAGACGATCAAGCGATAGCTCTGTGACCTTGCCTTTTCTGAAGGTCGACCTCCACAAGCTCCTCAGGAATCTGGACTGAACCTTGAACTGCTGCATAACGGTTCTGACATTTCGCCCTCCCTGAGCTGGTCCATAAATCTGCTGAGCGTGTTGAAGTAAAGAGTGAAGAGGCAGATGAGCTCAGTATGATGATAGGTGCTGGATTCGTTCCTGCATCTAAACCATTAGTACCTCCATCAGATGTGCTGAAGTGTCTGTAGGATCTGACTGGGTTCTGGAGGTTCAATATCAGAATTGTTCTCATTTTTTTGGACTTGTGGATATTTTGACCTCTGTGTGACCTTTTCCTCTTTCTTCAGCTGGCTGGTATTCCGTTTGTTCAGTCTGGAGTCGTTGTGTGTGTGTGTA
>JAKKZN010000019.1:17147152-17149652 GCA_033441825.1 Pangasius elongatus | reverse complement strand
GTAGGTGATGAAGCTCAGAGCAAACGAGGTATCCTGACACTGAAGTACCCCATCGAGCACGGCATCATAACCAACTGGGACGATATGGAGAAGATCTGGCACCACACCTTCTACAACGAGCTGAGGGTGGCTCCTGAGGAACATCCGACTCTGCTCACTGAGGCTCCACTCAACCCTAAAGCTAACCGAGAGAAAATGACGCAGGTTAGAGAGAGAGAGAGAGAGAGAGAGAGAGAGAGAGAGAGAGGCTGTAATCTGAACTGTTTAAACTGCGTCAGGTTTATAAAAACTCAAAACTCCACTGAGATTCTCTACATGTGAATGTATTCCGCGGTCGTGATAATGGTAATATTCTCATATTCGTCTTTATGCAGATCATGTTCGAGACGTTTAATGTTCCTGCGATGTACGTGGCCATTCAGGCCGTGCTCTCGCTGTACGCCTCTGGCAGAACCACCGGTGAGGATTTTATCTGCGTTCTTCATTCTGTAACTCTGAGGTGATCAGCAGTGCTGTGTCTCAGGTCACCTCCTTAGCGTTAGCTGCTCGAGCCTAATTATTGTGTCTTTTCCAGGTATCGTGCTGGACTCCGGTGACGGTGTGACACATAACGTTCCTATATATGAAGGTTACGCTCTTCCCCACGCCATCATGCGTCTGGATCTGGCAGGTCGAGATCTCACCGATTACCTGATGAAGATCCTGACAGAGCGAGGCTACTCTTTTGTCACCACCGGTATACAACATTATACATCAATCACACATAAGTAAGGCTCAGCCTAAAGCTAGCATAAAACCCACTGCTAATGTTTTGATTGGATATTTTTTCTGAACAGCCGAGCGTGAGATCGTGAGAGACATTAAAGAGAAACTGTGCTACGTTGCTCTGGACTTTGAGAATGAGATGGCCACTGCTGCTTCTTCCTCGTCTCTGGAGAAGTCATACGAGTTGCCTGATGGTCAGGTGATCACCATCGGGAATGAGAGGTTCCGCTGCCCGGAGACGCTTTTCCAGCCATCATTCATCGGTGAGTCACAACAAACACGCTGGTGTTTTTCTTGATAAGCTGAAACCAGTGTTTGGGACACTTCCTGAATTTGGCTTGTTTATTTTTACAGGTATGGAGTCGGCTGGTATTCATGAGACGACCTACAACAGCATCATGAAGTGCGACATCGATATCCGCAAAGACCTTTATGCTAATAACGTCCTTTCTGGTGGGACAACAATGTACCCGGGTATTGCTGATCGCATGCAGAAGGAAATCACCGCTCTCGCCCCCAGCACCATGAAGATCAAGGTACAAATAACTTTTAGTCACTTTAACCAGACTGTTTAATTTACACTGTTTTTATTTGACCCAGGAAAATCTATCCCAGCACACAAACGACCACAAAATATTAATATAATACTAATAACTAGTTTACATTATGCCTAATTATCAGAATAACAACTGTCAGACCAAGCATCACCAGCTAATACCTAGCTAGTTCTGGCTAACTCGAGCTGCATCATCGCTCAACGGCTATGTCTGGAGTTAGACTCCAATAATGAGGATGGAAGTTCATCTGCTGTGTTTAGAAGGTTGCGTTATGTTAAAAAACAATTTGAGGGCTCTTCTGTGTGTAAACAGTATCAGCTTACAAAATGTTAGCAAGCGATCAAAATAGTCAAAACATCTCATTCGTGCACTTCTATCAGTTTTGATTAACTGCTGAGTGTTTTTGTTTTCTTCGCAGATTATCGCTCCTCCAGAGCGTAAATATTCAGTGTGGATCGGTGGATCAATTCTGGCATCGCTCTCCACCTTCCAGCAGATGTGGATCAGTAAACAGGAATACGATGAAGCTGGACCTTCCATCGTGCACAGGAAGTGCTTCTAAATTCCACAGGAATCCTGAATTCCAGTTGTCAGTGCGTCCGTCATCCGTTTTCTCCATGAACAGTGAATTCCATTAGATAAAGTATCAAGTTAAAACTTTGCAGTCAGATGCAGTTTCTCAATGTAAACACTGGATTGTTCAACCCAAGTTAAAAATTTAATTTTATGATAACAAAAAAAAAAAAAGAAAAAGAATTGCTTAAATGATTTTTCACATTATGTTTGTCAATGTATAGTATGTTTACACCAAAGTGCGATTTGTTTTGTTGTCCATTAATATATTTGGATATTTATTGCTTTATAAATAATAATAAAACGACTAACTACCCAGGACTTGTGTGTCATCTGTGTGTTTTTAACTGTCTGTTCCAAATACAGTCTGTTTAATTGTGAAAATGTTGGCAGTGAATTTTAAAATGGAGGAAAGTTATATAGATGCTATAGAAAGCTAAAGATATACAGTACTAATTGTGTTGAAAAGAACATAAACAACATTTTCTAGTGTGTTCAGGACAATTAAGGTCTATTTTATCAAAAGCTGCACTAAAGTCAAGCAGCACAAGCAACGAGACACAACCCTGATCAGAGGCCAGTAGTAAGTCATTTACCACTTTAAC
>JAKKZN010000019.1:17116506-17129006 GCA_033441825.1 Pangasius elongatus | reverse complement strand
GATCCCCAAACAGCTGCGGAGACATAAAGACATAGAGAAGGTGATAATAAGGCACACGTTCGGCCTGAATCACAGTCACAGCCTCATGTTTCTAAGCAACAGCCGTCTCCAGGACAACGAGGGTGGAGCTTTAGCTCGATCATATGACATCACCAAATTACCATAAAAAAAAAAAAAAAAACATAACTCGCTAGCTAATATCCGTTAAACTATTTTAATGTGTGATTAAAACAACAGGATGCTGACATTAAGCTAACGGATTTAGTGTGCAGTTTAAACCTGATGGCGTGACGTGTGATTGGATGATCAGATTTACCTGAAGCTCCACCTTTGCTGATCCTGTTACACCTGTCACCTGTAGCAATACAAATCTGCCATCATGCCATAGTAACTAACTTTTTTAAATTTACTTACGTGTTTTAATTTGTTCACTATTGTACATAAATGTAGCAAAGGATTTTAATGCATAAGATTCATTAATTACATTTTACAGTAAAGCTTTTCCATGATTCACATTTCTATGATTATTTTTTAATTATCATAACGCCATAAATTATTATAATAACATTTTTCTCTATCTTAAAATAAAGGTGTCATTAATATTAACATTTTAATTTTAATTATTTCACCATTCAGTTTTATTTATTTATTTATTTAAACTGATTTTTGTGTTTTATTAATGTTCAAATAAAAGAAAGAAGCACACACACTCGTTAAGCCCTAATTAGCATGTGGTGTTAAAAAAGAGCACATTAAGAAGAAAATAGAAATGTCCGCTTGAATAAAGTCACGTTAAATAAACACTCAGTGTGTGTGTGTGTGTGTGTGTGTGCGTGTGTGTGTGTTGAGGGGGCACGTATTTCCATATAAAAGAGCTCTATTAATCACAGTAAGTGTTGTTAGTGTGCAGCTCATTGGGCGCCACTGTGTGTGTGTGCGTGTGTGAGTGTGTGTGTGTGTGTGTGTGTGTGTGTGTTAAATAAAACTCGCCTCTGTGAGTGTATCATATGTCTTCATTTGTGTCGAGACCGAAAGATCCGAGACGGAGGAATATCAGAGCGAAATTACGGCCGATGGCTAATCCGATTTCCCCACCAGAGAGAGCGAAAGAAAAGATGGAGCGAAGTGAAAACTCAAAAAGGCGGATAGATGTGTTCTGGGGTTTCTACTAGGACTGCCGGCTGATCAGACGCTAGACCTCACACATCTGGAGCGTTGTTGTGTGTGTGTGTGTGTGTGTGTGTGTGTGTGTGTGTGTGTAATTGCGTCACACCTGCACCGACTCCTGTTGCAGTGTTACATGTAGTGCCATTGTCCATCCATCGCCATGTTCATGCCCATTCCTCCCATCGCACCTGCAGCACACACAACACGCACCTTTAACATTTAAATCCATAACGTTCTCATGCGTTATCGTTTCTATAGTAACAGTGTCTAATCATTGATGTGGTGACGTTTTCTGTATGGAGAAGTGTGTTTATGTAACATGCATGGAATGAGTCTCCAGTGTCAGCGCTCTGTAACACTCAGAGGTGAAGCTGTAGCTGTAAGTCTTCTGACGTCTTCAGGACAGAGGAGTTTACGCTTCTTCTTTGCGGTTTCTCAGTAACATGCGGAACAAGCTGCGTTTTTTTGTCTTATTAATTTGTAGAGAGAGAATTAAGAGCGGCTGGTGAGGGAACGAGTGTTTACAGCTGCTGTAACGTAAGCGACAACAGGAACTGGCCCGTTTCACTGATATTACATGTAATTATAAACGGATGAAAAGCATGATATGTTCATTAATGAGGAGTAAAGAGGAGTAAAACATTTGTTTTGAAATGCTGTTATAGTAAAATAATCAACTTCATGGAGTTAAGAGTAACTCCACTTCATAACAAACATAATAAACTATTAGACTGGTTTATTTATTTACAAATGATTGATTTCTTGTCGTACCAGGAGGTCGAAGGCTCATGTGCTGCTGTCCGTCCAGCATGAAGCCCCCCATCGTCTGAGCGTCAGGACTGAACGGAGTTCCCTGACTCACTGCAGCACAAAACACAACACCAATATTAACTAACAGCAAAGAATCGTCTTTAAAACTAGCCTACATCAGCACCCTTTCTCTCCGTCCCGTTACCGGCCTGACGGTTTTTATCACTCATACATATCCATACTGAAACGAATGACCTGCTTACTGACTTCACAGAACATTTTATTTATCTCTGTTTATGTTTAAATAAAACCTGTAAAAAGTGCACGCAGCATTAGACTCGTTCTATAGCAGCATCGGCGGGTGATTTTTAACGAGGCGCATTAGCTAGCTGCATTAGCTGATGGAGCAGCGTCTCAGTGGACGAGCGTGGATATTGTTCCACTTCAGAAAGCGTTTCTGTACAGCTTTAAATAAAGTACACTTTACTCTTCATTACGTCGTTGTTAGAGACCAATTCCAGCTCATCATCAAGAACAACACGCTCTATAAGGGCGTCTCGTTCCTCACCTAACGATGAGTTTTATGTTTAAGACGATTTGCATACTGTAGGACGATGCTGAAGTCCCTGCTGCAGTTCTCAGGAACTACTTTTCTTTGATCATTTTTTGTGAAATATCTCCAGATCGCTGTGATTTCATGTCATCTGTTCATTAGCGTGAAACACTAGGATTATATCACATCACATTATCTGGCATCTGAGTATCTTTTACAGTTCGGAGTAAAAGAGCATGAAATCGGACTGATTCCTGATAACGGTATCGGTATCTGTGCATCTCTAACTGAAGCATAACAAGGAGAAACAGAGTTTAAGTGATTCCAGTGTACATAAAGAGAGAACTCATGCTCATATGCTATGACTTATCCCCGGGAGTCTCTCGTGCTGCTAATTATAAAGCATGAAGACGGAGTGAAGGCTGTAATCCAACCCAAGTCCTGTGGGCGGAGTCTGAGTGAACATGTGGGCGGAGTCTGAGTGAACATGTGGGCGGGGTCTGTTTCAGTACAGGTGAGTCAGTGTACCTGCTCGGTTGGACTGGTCGATCATGGGCTGTACTATCCGTCTGCGTGCATTAATGAACCTAAAAACACAACAAACACCAACAATAAACACCCTGCAATAAACACAAACAATAAACACCAACAATAAACAATAACAATAAACACCCTGCAATAAACAATAACAATAAACACCCTGCAATAAACACCAACAATAAACACCCTGCAATAAACACCAACAATAAACACACTGCAATAAACATAAAGAGTAAACACACTGCAATAAACAACAACAATAAACACCCTGCAATAAACATAAAGAGTAAACACACTGCAATAAACACAAACAATAAACACAAACAATAAACACAAACAAAATGCACTGCAGTAAACACAAACAATAAACACACTGCAATAAACACCAACAATAAACACACGGCAATAAACAAAGAGTAAATACACGGCAATAAACAACAACATAAACACTAACAATAAAAACCAAAAATAAACACAAACAATAAACACACTGCAATAAACACAAACAATAAACAAAACAAAGCACACTGCAATAAACACCAACATAAACACCAACAATAAAAACCAACAATAAACACACTGCAATAAACACCAACAATAAACACACTGCATTAAACACTAACAATAAACACACTGCAATAAACACCAACAATAAACACAAACAAAACACACTGCAGTAAACACCAACAATAAACACACTGCAGTAAACACCAACAATAAACACACTGCAGTAAACACCAACAATAAACACACTGCAATTAGCACATACAAAAAACACCAACAATAAACACAAACAAAACACACTGCAATAAACACAAACAATAAACACAAACAAAACACACTGCAATAAACACACTGCAGTAAACACCAACAATAAACACAAACAATAAACACCAACAGTAAACACACTGCAATAAACACACTGCAATAAGCACAAACAATAAACACAAACAAAACACACTGCAATAAACACCAACAATAAACACACTGCAGTAAACACCAACAATAAACACAAACAAAACACACTGCAATAAACACCAACAATAAACACACTGCAGTAAACACCAACAATAAACACAAACAAAACACACTGCAATAAACACTGACAATAAGCACAAACAAAACACACTGCAATAAACACTGACAATAAACACAAACAAAACACACTGTAATAAACACCAACAATAAACACACTGCAGTAAACACCAACAATAAACACACTGAAGTAAACACCAACAATAAACACACTGCAGTAAACACCAACAATAAACACACTGCAATTAGCACATACAATAAACACCAACAATAAACAAACAAAACACACTGCAATAAACACAAACAATAAACACACAAACAATAAACACACTGCAATAAACACTGACAATAAACACACTGCAATAAACACACTGCAAAAAACACAAGCAATAAACACCAACAATAAACACGCTGCAATAAACACTGACAACAAAACACTGCAATAAACACTGACAACAAAACACACTGCAATAAACACAAACAAAACACAAACAATAAACACACTGCAATAAACACTGACAATAAACACACTGCAATAAGCACAAACAATAAACACACTGCAGTAAACACCAACAGTAAACACACTGCAATAAGCACAAACAATAAACACAAACAAAACACACTGCAATAAATACACTGCATTAAACACCAACAATAAACAATAACAATAAACACACTGCAATAAACACCAACAATAAACAAAAGCAATAAACACACTGCAATAAACACACTGCAATAAGCACAAACAATAAACACAAACAAAACACTGCAATAAACACCAACAATAAACAATAACAATAAACACACTGCAATAAATACTGAAAATAAACACACTGCAATAACCACCAACAGTAAACACATTGCAGTAAATAACAACAACAAACAATAATAAACATACTGCAATAAGCACAAGCAATAAACACCAACAGTAAACACACTACAATAAACACCAACAATAAACGCCAACAGTAAACACACTGCAATAAGCACAAACAATAAACACCAACAGTAAACACACTGCAATAAACACCAACAATAAACACCAACAGTAAACACACTGCAATAAGCACAAGCAATAAACACCAACAATAGACAATAACAATAAATACACTGCAGTAAACACCAACAATAAACAATAACAATAAACACACTGCAATAAACACCAACAATAAACAATAACAATAAACACACTGCACCAAACACCAACAATAAACAATAACAATAAACACACTGCACCAAACACCAACAATAAACACCAACAATAAACGCACTGCAGTAAACACCAACAGTAAACACATTGCAATAAACACACTGCAATAAACACCAACAATAAACACACTGCAATAAACACTAATAATAAACACATAGAAATAAACAAAAATAAACACACTGTATCAAACACCAAAATTCACACACAGCAATATGCAGTAAACACAAATAATAACACACTACAATTAACAACAATAAACTTTAAACTTTTGGTCCTGTTGGAGTAAAACGGTCTTTAACCCAGATTACACTAAATGATACGATGTCCATCAGCACATCATTATTTATTTACAGACTAATGGAATTAAAAAGTAGGTTAATGTGTGAGACACAATCTGGCAACCCTGATCCCATCACTCATTCTCTTTTAATGCGTTTACATTAAAGCGTTTACAGTGACGCTCGGCTTTGTAATGACTCTCTACAGGACTGTAATTATTTCACACTGCTGATGGTGTTGGAGTGTAATAATACGATCGGCTGTAATCTGGCTCTGATTTATGACTTCATTATAAACTGCAATTATAAACCCAATCTTCTGTAATTCAATTTGCACATAAACAGCATCGTAATATTCACAAACAACACGTAAACGCATAGCCGAGAGAGACACGGCGTTCTGCTGTCTTCCTTATAAATCCATTTCCTTTTTCCTTTATTTTACTTCATCTTTTTTCTTTTTTCTTTCTTTCCTTATTTGTTTTCTTTCATTCATTCATTTCTTGCCTCCTTCTTTCCATTTTTCTTCTTTATCTTTTATTCATTTTCTTCTTTTTTCCTTTCCCAGTTCTTTCTTTCTTTCTTTCTTTCTTTCTTTCTTTCTTTCTTTCTTTCTTTCCTTCTTGTGCGTTATATAATGAACAATGTGTGGTTTTGGACGCAGAGCTATAATCAAAGCGGTCACTCACCAGTTATTCACTTGTAAGATGGTGAGTCCTGTGTCCTGAGCGAGCTGCTTCTTCTGCTCTTCTGATGGATAAGGATGCTGAAGAGGGACAGATAGACAGAACCAGGGAGAGAGACAGACAGAGAGAGAGAGAGAGAGAGAGACAGAGAGACAGACAGAGAGAGAGAGAGACAGAGAGAGAGACAGACAGCTTGAAATTGTTTCTCTCTGATTGGTTGAAGCGATGGGATTATTAGAGGTCAAGTAGGTGTCAACAATCGGAGGCTGAGATGCTCAGAGATCAGTGTACAGAAGGAAAGTGTGTAACAGTGAGGTTCTCATACAGTGAGGTTCTAATGCAGTGAGGTTCTCATGGAATGAGGTTCTAATGCAGTGAGGTTCTCATGGAATGAGGTTCTAATGCAGTGAGGTTCTAATGCAGTGCAGTTCTCATGCAGTGAGGTTTTTGTGCAGTGCAGTTCTTGTGCAGGGAGGTTCTAATGCAGTGAGGTTCTCATACAGTGAGGTTCTAATGCAGTGAGGTTCTCATGGAATGAGGTTCTAATGCAGTGAGGTTCTCATGGAATGAGGTTCTAATGCAGTGAGGTTCTAATGCAGTGCAGTTCTCATGCAGTGAGGTTCTTGTGCAGTGCAGTTCTTGTGCAGGGAGGTTCTTGTGCAGGGAGGTTCTAATGCAGTGAGGTTCTTGTGCAGGGAGGTTCTTGTGCAGGGAGGTTCTTGTGCAGGGAGGTTCTTGTGCAGGGAGGTTCTTGTCTTACTGTAAGGTGCTGGAATAGCCACGCCCTCATGATGTTAGTTGCCACTTTGGGAAAAATCCCTCGTTTCTTCTGTCGCTTCTTATCAGAGTCATCCTCATCACCCGTCCCTGGAGAAGCCAGACTGCTCTCCAGACCATCCCCTAAACCAGAGAGCGAGAGAGAGAGAGAGAGAGAGAGAGAGAGAGACAGACAGAGAGAGAGAGAGTCAGAGAGAGAGAGAGAGACAGACAGAAAGCGAGAGAGAGAGAGCGAGAGAGAGACAGACAGAGAGACAGAGAGAGAGAGAGAGAGACAGACAGAGAGAGACACACAGACATAGACAGACACACAGACAGAGAGAGAGAGACAGAGCGAGAGAGACACAGAGAGCGAGAGAGAGAGAGACAGACAGAGAGAGAGAGAGACAGAGAGAGAGAGAGAGAGCTCTATTTTAGAGTACTCTACAGTGCTACAGTCTCTCTCTACATGACTTAGTGATTAAACTCCTGCTGTATGCTGATGACCTTCTCCTGCTGTCCCCCAGTGCTCAGGGTCTACAGCAGAACCTGGACCCTGACCCGGACCCTGACCCGGACCCTGACCCCAAAAACACCACAGAGCTCATTTACCAAGACATACTGTACATAGAATAAGTTCCAACTGCTAGAGAAAATCTAGAGACTGGTGGCGATTCCTGCTGCCTCCTTTCGTTTAGATTTGTCCTTCTGTAGTGGACATTCCTAGTGATACACACACACACACACACACACACACACACACACACACACACACACACACACACACACACACCACACACACACACATTGCTGAAGAAGTAGATAATTGTGACTCCTGAATGACCTTTGACCTTTCCAAGCCTGAAAAATTTCTTTAAAAAGATTTTACGAGGTGAGAAGGTCACATGACCTCACACGTCCCCTGCTGTTGTTTGGAAAAAAAAGCTTAATGTGGACAAAAGATGTCCCAGCATGCTCTTCCACTCACACACACACACACACACACACACACAGACGATGCTGTTAAATGTTTTTATGACACACAATCAAGATTTAATTTCACCAAAAATTTCCAGTAAACATTTTATAGTAATTCAGTGTTGATAATCAGCTGATCTCAGATCAGGGGTCAAAGCAGCCAGTTAATGATTAATGAAGGCGTTCTGCAGTTTTCTGTCTTTAATTTGTGACTAAATCAGTTATATTGTACACTATATGTGGATGTTTGTAAAAAACTATATATAAAAATGGTTTATATTTCCTATTTATATTTATGTAATTCAATTAATTTATTAATTGATTAATTACTTTAATATTTTGACTGTAATATAAATTCATATAAGTAACATGCTGTCGTTGCTAAAATGTTTAAACATAATGGAAATTTTCAAAAGTATCCACTGGTTATATGTAATATGCAATTTTTGGTACTTTGGAAAAGCTATGTTTGGTAGCGAATCTTCAGAAAACAAACAGAAAAATCCCTGTCATATTTATTAATTTATAGATATACAAAAACTTACAATGTTTTTCTTACTTTGGATGTAAACAGAACTCTTTATGAGTCTCTTCCTACCCAAATTCACAAAAAAATCTATATATTTAAAATTCTCTATATATATAATTCTATTCTAGTGTGTTAACTAACGCAGTGAAGATGTGTGTTAAGGCAGCGTTAATGTAAAGAGTTAATATAAACACGGACAGGATGTCGCTCTACAACTCGCTAAAGAATTTCTCGCTATTGTGAGTCTGAAAGAGAAGGAAAGGATTTGTGCTGCTTTTTATTTTAGCTCATTCATTCTTTCATTGTCTTGCAAAGCGTCCTCTCATTCTTTCATTCTCTCTCTCTCTCTCTCTCTCTCTCTCTCTCTCTCTCTCTCTCTCTCTCTGCAGTGAGTCGCTGAAGCTCAACCAACCACACACACAGGCTCTTAAAGCTATTTTTACTGCACAAAACACACAAAAACACACAACACCTTTCAGGCTGTAAAGACATTTCCTCAAAGCAGATCCTCCCCAACACAGAGCTGAGTTACGCACAGGACACCGCACAGAGAACGCGCTTTTAATGCCACACTGAAATTCAGACAGTTTCTTAATAATAATAAAAAAAAGGCAATAAAGATTTGCAAAGAAAAAATGCAAGAAGTCATTACATTTCTTTAAAAACTTGGGATATATGTATATTTGTGCCTGAGATTTAAATCTAATAAATAAAATAAATAAATAAGTCTTCCAGCTCACCCAGTTCACTGCTGTTGTCTCCGCTGTGAGAAACATGGCCGCCACTGGACGGCCCCGGGGTGCCGATGGAGGGAGTCGAGCGATTGTCGTCCAAATCTCTCCATGATGCTGTGTTCTGTTTAAAAATTAATTAATGAATTATTACAGAGGTCAAAAATACTGATTCAAAACATGCATTAAATCAATAAATCATAATCACAATCAATAAAAACACAATCACAGTGACATCATCATCAGCAACGCCACTCTGATAGTTCCGCCAATTTTATTCATTTATAGCTGCAATTAGTTTGTGAAACGAGTGAGTTCCTGTTGTCGCTTACGTTATAGCAGCTATAAACACTCGTTCCCTCAGCAGCCTCTCTCTATTCTCTCTCTTCAAGTTAATAAGAGAATAAATCGCAGCATGTTACTGAGAAACCGCAGAGAAGCGTAAACTCCTCTGTCCTGAAGACGTTACAGCTTCACCTCTGACTGCTACAAAGCGCTGACACTGGAGACTCCTTCCATACACGTTACATAAACGTCTCCTTACAGAAAACTTCACCACGTTAATGATTACACAAGCTTTTTAACCCGTTTACGTGGAGCGTCCGCTGTACACGTCCCTGTGAATGAGCTGTTACTATGGAAACGATAACGTATTAGAACGCATTAATATAAACCTGCGCTACTGTCAGAGCCGCTGTAATAGAGAATTAATCAACACCTGATGACCAATCAGAGCGCAGGGTTCAGTTCAATTACACTGTAAGGTATTATAATACATCCTGTGGCTTCAGCCTCCACACACACACACACACACACACACACACACAAGAAACATAATCAATCTATATTATAAAGAATCACAACTTTATTCTCTACTCTATCGCTTCTACCAAACAAGCTCCGCCTGCAGCCTGTAGGCCACGCCCCTTTTCTCAAGCTTTAACCTCATGGAATAAATGAGTAAATGTAAATATAAAAAAGTTGAATTCACCATTCTGTCCATTCTGTCCATCAGGAACACGAGCCGATTACAGAAAAACTCTCTGAGATCCAGGAGATGTGATGAAAGTGCGATGATCAGAAACAAAATTATTAAAGTGAAAAAGAAGGATTGAAAAAAAATACTTACAGGTAAAGATAGGAAGAGAAACCGAAGGAGAGAAACGAGATATTTCTAGCAGGTAGAATATAGAGAGAAAGCAAAAAAAAAAAATAAAAAAATGTAGAGAGAAATTCGTAACACTTTCTGAATCTTAAAAAAAAAGACAGATGAGAGAGTTAATATTACGTAAAGGAGGAAATAAAGAAAAACTCAAGTGATGAAGGAACAGCAGCGTGTCAGTAATTTACAGAAAGAAAAAATAAAGGAGTACAAAACTCATGCAGGTCCAGCAAGTGTGTGAGTGTATGTGTGAGTGTGTGTGTGTGTGTGTGTCAGAGGATGTCAGGGTCTCTTTATATCTTCCCCACACACACACACACACACACACACACACACACACACACACACCACTTACACTTAAATACACACGGTGAGGAGAAACGGGCAAAAGACGAACCCTTGAGCGTCAGCTGTTCGCCTGATGGTGTTCAGATAAAGAGCTAAACACACAGACACACACACACACACACACACTCCTGAAATAATCCGCACTAACAATACAGCCACTCAGTGTTTACTCATTAAGGACACACAGCAGTTACTCTGCGTGTGTGTGTGTGTGTGTGTGTGTGTGTACCTTTATCATCCAATACACATTACTATCTATCTATCTATCTATCTATCTATCTATCTATCTATAGTTGATGTATTAAAATGAAGCATAGAACACAACTGCTTCATTTCCCAGCTTTACTTCCAGATAAGTTGTGTTAGAAAGGCCACTGAAATATGACTCTCCTACGCAAAATCTGTTATCTAATCGTTTAAGGAAAACCCCGTCTCACCATTTCAGTTCCACTGAAACCTCATCCTGCAGTAAACCTCCATAACTTCATCAGCCTTCTCCTCCACATCCCTCAGAGCTCAGGTTAACCCAAATCATATCTCAAATCTGATTGGTTAGTCATGTTCCTCATCCTAGAATTGCTATTGGTAGCCAATAAAATATATAAATATGATTAAACAAACTAAGAGAAGTGTGAATTTGGTGTCTGGGCTGATTATGGAATCGTAATGATGACCTGCTTGACCATCATGAACATCACTAAAGAGCTATTGTTGCTATTGGAGACGTATATATTATATAATCTGCTGTGCTGGATGTGCATCATGTTAAGCACCCATGAGTAAAGATTTAAAAGATAAACATCTGGAACTGTCTAAATCTATTTGGGGTGGTTCAAATCAGAAATCCACAGTTCTAGCTACACCTCTGTGCTATTTCTCTGAGACACTGACGACATCTTCGGCGTTCACAGCTGCACAAGGAGGAGCTCCAGGTCCTTCATCCATCATTATCATTACCGTCATGAAAGGGCCAGGTCTGTGGAGTTCTTCCCACAGCAGCTTTCTCCATTCATGATAAATGGGAATTAAGTTGTAGATATATAGTAGGGTATAAACATGGTTAATAAACGTCATATCGTTAGAAATCAAACCTTGAATCATCTGATCTGAACTTTGGAAGCCCATGGATTGAATGTTATGTTTAACAACGGCTACTACATCATTAACCATTTAGAATATCTACAGGGTTATCGATCTCGTACAACCTTAGATGCACGTTTCTCACGCAGCAAAGTTGTCCGAAAAGTCTTGTTTCTCTGGAAACTTTGTCAACTATCTATCTATCTATCTTTCTGTCTATCTATCTATCTTTCTATCTATCTACATTTATTGTATTTTTGTGTGTGTCTCACTCTCTCTGAGGGACAGTTGTTTCTTTGCGTGTGTGTGTGTGCGTGTGTGTGTGTGTGTGTGTGTGTGTGTGTTTTCTCAATGCCCCCCTGGTCTGTCTCACTAAACACTTACACCTCAGAGACAAAGACACATTGACATGCTAATCACACACTGATCATTACAGCTAACACAAGAACAACGTCACAGCCCGATCCTGTCTACCAGCTGTCCTTCTCATTGCCTTCATCATCACCATCATCACCATAATCATCATCATCATCATCACCATCATAACTTCTTATCTAATGAAAGGCTCTTAGTGCTGCTACATCAGCATACCTCTCCACCTTAAGAGAAGATCTCCTACGTTCTTATTTAATACTGTAGCAAAATTAACTAGGAATAAGACCACAATAGAAACACGCACACAATCATCATACAGCAG
>JAKKZN010000019.1:17001357-17019445 GCA_033441825.1 Pangasius elongatus | reverse complement strand
GTGTGATCTTGCGCAGGTTAACTGCTTTGTACAGAAGGTCCGATTTTCCTCATGTCTGATCTCTTCTACTGAAGCGTGAGATCAGACGACACGCTGATGGATCCGATCTAAAGCGGATCATCGGGTTTTAGTTTTTAGGAGTGCTCACTGTCAGTGAAGCAAAAAGGGGACGAAGGACTAAATCTCTGAAATTCATGCGAATATTTAAAAGATTCTACTTTTCACTCAAGTTTTTTTGTCAATTAAATTATTTTTAATGAAAATTATTGTATTAAATTAGAAAATTCTGTAAATTAGGAGCATTTTAACTCGTGCTCTCAGCCTATTGGACTCCGCTGTAAAGATATTTCTGACAATAATAAAGAGGTTTGAAAAACACAAAGAGCGAAACTTTCAGTTTCTCACAGAACGATCTTCATCAGCATATTAAATATAATATCACTTCTACAGCGTTAACATACAGTTACTCACGTTTAAAATTATTTATTTATTCATTTCATTTGTTTCATTAAATATGTGTTTTAACAAAATAACATTTTGGAATAATATGATAATGACGAGAATGATAAATAACTAAAGAAACAAAATATAAACAAAAAGGAAGAATAAATTATTTGTTTCAAAAATATTTTTAATAATATTTGAATTATTAAAAAAGTCATTTATTTATTTATTTATTTATTTATTGTAGCTTTTCCCATAAATTTGTAAATGTTTATAGAATCTTTTAAAAATGTTCATTTTTTTAGTCAACTTTTTATTTGTTTTTGTTTGTTTATACTTTAGTCCTATTT
Organism: Pangasius elongatus; assembly: GCA_033441825.1. Lineage (NCBI taxonomy): Eukaryota > Metazoa > Chordata > Actinopteri > Siluriformes > Pangasiidae > Pangasius > Pangasius elongatus. The sequence continues at coordinate 17,018,651 of JAKKZN010000019.1, read as the reverse complement.
ATTCTGTACATTTGAAAATGTCAATTTTTTTTTAAATCTGCTTAATATTAAAAAGTTACTATTTAGTCATTCTTTTTAAAATTAATTAATTTATTTATTTTACAATTTTTTCCTTAAATTTGTAAACATTTAAAGAATCTTTTAAAAATGTTCATAATTTTTAAACATCACTATTTAATCATTCTTTTGTTTTTTTTCTTCTATTTATAGATTTTTAAAGAATCTTTGTGCTTATAATAGTCACTTATTTATGTATTTGTTTATTTTTCCTGCTTCTTCCTAAAATTTGTAAATGTTTAATATTCAATTTCTTTTTAAATCCATCACTAATGCTGTTATAGTAACGATTAGCTAAATCATTCCTGAATATTCTGACATTGATTTTAGGGAAATAAATAAAAAAATAAATAAATAAATAAAATGGACAAAATCTAAACCCTGTGATCCGAAGTAAATAGTCAGAAAATCATTCCTACACACATTTATAAACGCATTTGCTTTGACTCGTTTTGAAGCACTGGATTTACAAAAGTTTTAGAAATGCTCATTTTCAGAATAGTCGCATGTCTGTTTATCCTCCGTAAAGCACACACAAGTGATCGAGGCTCTAAAGCTCTAACGCTCTCTCAGTGGCTCTGGATAAGAGACGCTGCAGACGTAATAAACAGTTTAAACTCCACAGAATATTCCAGATAGAAGAAATGATATGATCTGAAGTCGAGGTTTACGTCAGTCAGTCTTCTTTAGACACACTCAGGAGCACGAGTCGGCTACGAACGTTTTTTTTCTGAATCGATGAGATTTTCATGAAGGACAAATGTCCTGTGTAAACACTCACACAAACGATTTACAAATAAATCCGTAAATTTCTGTTTTTACATCATGGAAATCCATTAGCTAGAGTTCTTTCTCAAAGATTGCATAGTTTCAGGTAAAAGTAATGCCCTTGGTGGAGATGTTGTAAGAAAAATGCCCATAAGCTCTCAATCTTCTGGAAATAACACTTGGGGGGGAAACGCTCACGGTCCTCGCAGCGTGTTTAGATTCGTAAGGTGTGTTGGTAAGAGGTGCACAGGCACTATGACTCTTTTATCGATTACGATGGAGTCTTTACGGCTTTCGCTGCACCTGCTAGCTAGCGTGGCGTTAGGAGTGCTGTCCTTCCTTCCAGGAGTGATGAAGCGTTTAAACACACCTTCAGCTCGTTTCCTGAAGTGTTTCCCCACCACCACGTACAAGAACGGGTTAATCGCGCTGTCGGAGTATGCCAGGTAGGTGGAATACTGCTCGCTGATGTCCAAGATGTCCCCAAATAAACATCCTCCAGGCGTGATCTGATAATAATCCAGCGTATCCAGCAGACGTACGATCTGGTGCGGCGTCCAGCAGAACAGAAACACAGCCAGAACCGTTAGCACGAGATGAGTGGCTCGTTTTTCTCTCCGGACTGCAGGGAGGAACCTGAGCTCGCTGTCTTTAAGCGCTTTAACTGTGTGATAAGTGCAGAACGCGATGATGGGTAAAGGTATCGCGAATCCAAGCACGTTGCTGCTCAGGTTCTTCTGGACCCTCCAGCCTGGATGAGGGTACATCAAGTAGCAAGCATGGACATGAAAGTCTGGGACGTAGCGTACTTCACGGAAGAGCAGTGATGGAACGCTCACCAGAAAGCCGAAAATCCAAATTCCCAAACAAATCCGCTTGGCCCAGGACGGCCGTCTCAGCCTGCTACGGCTCATCGTTCTGGCAAGCGCCAAATAGCGATCCACGCTAACCAGAACCAGGAAGAGGATGCTGCAGAAGTAGTTCATGCAGATAGCCGTGTTGATTAGCTTGCAGAGCATCTGTCCGAAGCTCCACTCGTAGTTCTGAGCAATGGTCACGGCCCAGAAGGGAAGACACAGGACCATGACCAGGTTGGCCAGCGCCAGGTTCCCCAGGTACACATCAGCGACGGAGCACGGGTTCCTCTGCAGGCAGAACACCGACAGGACTAAACCGTTTCCCACCAGCCCCAAGACGCTAATCACCGACAGCCACAAAGGCTGGAGAGAGGAGATCCAATCCCACGCGGTCTGATGCGTGCAGTTATTCACGTCAGTCCTCCCCGAGTCCATGAGAGACGAGTTCAACTCCATCACAGATCTAAAGAAAAGAAAACAGTTTTACATAAGTTTGTTTATTACATGCGAACATTCAGCTGCATATGTAATTAATAATAAATGTAATGAATCTGTTCATCTCTAACAGGAATAAACGCTTGGTCGGGATGATCACTACGCTACTGAGAGAAACTCTATAATCTACAATCCATTCTAATGAGCTCTACATTCTGACCAGCGCCACTCGTACGGTCTATTTCTATTCACTCGATTTTATTTCTTTTCACTCTGCTTGACCTTTAAATTAATTCCTTTAAAAAATATTGTCAGTCTTATCTTATATAAATATTTATTTTAAAAAATGTTTCCTACCTAAATTTGTAAATGCTTTTACAAAAAAAAGTTTACATTTATTTAGTATATCCCTATTTGTTGTGTTTGTTCACAATTTCTTTCTTTTTAATTTCATATTTTTGTCGCTGTTTGTTTACTCTGGAGTGTGCTGGAGGTCTTCAGAGGTTACAAAACAAACAGTGAAACATACTCATTGCTCAACTAAAGGAAATGTAATTACTGAATAAAGTGGAGGCGAGATGTCAGAGGTTTCAGGAAATATGAGTGTAAAGCATCAGGCGTTGCGTAATTCGGGGAAATTCGTCCACACTGGAGAACTTTAATAAACTCTCTGGTGTTAAATCCGCTCACGCTTATAATCATTTCCTGAATGTGTGACTTCATTTAAAGCAAATATTCTGTTGTACTTTTTTGTTCAGTGAAGCTGTTTTAATTACTAATTTTTGAAAGTTTTTTTTTTCCTAAATATCTAACTCATAATGTTTTTTAAAAAATTATATTTTTATTACTATTAGTGACGCATATAAAAATAACAAACTCCTTTTTATTTCGTTATCAGACCAAAGCAAATATTCTGGTTTTTTTTTCATTAATTTTTTTTCTCTATTATTTAAGTATTTAGTATTAAAATATTCTGTATTTTATTAGTTTTTGTTTAATTGTTAGATCACATTTACTATATTTATATGGTAGATATAAAAAGTTTACACACCCCTGTTCAAATGTCAGGTTTTTGTCAAAAAAATGAAACCAAGATGAATCATGTCCGAACCTTTTCCCCTCAATGTGAAATTACAGCGTGATAAAAATGAACTGAAAAACAATCAAACTTTTTAGGTGAAAAACAGGAAAAAAAAAAAAAAACTTAGAGTAAACTGGCTGCGTAAGTATACACACCCTTTTATAATTGGGGGTGTGGCTGTGTTCAGAATGAACCAATCACATTCAAAAGTAATCATCATACAGCTGTTATCAATGAAATTATTCTGATTAACCCCAAATAAAGACCAGCTGTGTCTGTAGGAGTTTCTTCTTCTTGGATTCATCTGACTGCTGAAGCCAAAGAGCTTACAAAATCCATGTACAGTATCTCACTTGTCGAAAGGTATCGATCAGGAAAGAGGAACAAATAATTTCCAAAGCATTAGATGCACCATGGAACACCGTGAAGGACATCAACAAGTGGAGAAAATGGATCACCACAGTGACATCACCAAGAACAGGACGTCCCTCCAAAATTTATAAAAGGACAAGACAAAAACTTACCAGGGAGGCTGCCAAGAGACCTACAGGAACATTAAAGGATCTGCAAAAACATCTGACACGTACTGATGACTCTCTGCATGTGACAACAATCTCTCGTATTCTTCTCATGTCTGGGCTGTGGGGTAGGGCGGCTAGACGGAAGCCCTTTCTCACAAAAAAACATCCAAGCTCAACTAAATCACCCCAAACCATGAGACAAAATATGTTATGGTCTGATGAGGCCAATTCCAAAAGGTATAATAATTCCATAAGTCTAAAAGATATGTTGCACATCCCCAAAAGAACACCATGCCTGGTGAAGGTGAAGCACGGTGGTGGCAGCATCATGCTTTAGAGCTGCTTTTCTTCAGCCAGAACTGGGGCTTTTATCAAGGTGGAGGGAATCATGAGTAGCTACGAATACCAGTCAAGTTTAGCGCAAAACCTTCAGGTGTCTGCTAGTGAGCTGAAGATGAAAAGGAATTTCACCTTTCAGCAGGACAATTACCCAAAGCACACATCTAAATCAACAAAGGAACGACTTAACCAAAGAAGATCAATGTTTCTGAATGGCCGAGCCAGAGCCCAGACCTGAATCCAGCTAAAGATCTGTGGGGTGACCTGAAGCCGCTGTGCACAGGAGATACCCTCACAATCTGATGGATCTGGAATATTGCAGGTCAAGTCATGAGACGCTGATAGGCTCTTACGCAGAAAGACTGAATGGTGTAATACAATCAATAGGCGCTTCAACAATGTATTAGTTTAGGGGTGTGTATACTTATGCAACCAGATTATTGTAAGTTTTTTACTTTTCCTTTTTCCCTAAAAAGTTTCAAATTGTTTTTCACTTTATTTGTATACTTTGCAATTTCACATTAAAGATGAAAAAAGTTATTATTATTATTATTATTATTATTATTATTATTATCCACCTTTACTACCTTTAATGTAATACAAACGTGTTTAGTTTAGAATTGTTATTATTTGATGAATTATTACACAAATATTCTTGTATTTTTTCTTGCTGCATGTCTTTAGTGTTTTCTAGTTGTTCTTTCCGAGTTTAACAGTTAGGATATATATAATTTTTTAGTATTATCTATCAATCTACTCTTCTTAATGTCATTTGTTTTAATGTATTTATAACTTTTACAGTCAATCTATTTCTAAAATAAGTGGTTATTTAAATATTAAGCTATTTACATTATAACAATATACACATTTCTGTAGAAGCTCTGTCTCCTGCACTGTGCTGTATTAAGTATATATGTACAGTAGAGTATAGTATCTATAAGTACAGTAGAGTATAATATCTGTTAGTATAGTATAATATCCATAAGTACAGTATAATATCTATAAGTATAGTACAGTATAGTATAATATCTATAAGTATAGTATAATATCTGTAAGTACAGTATAATATCTGTAAGTACAGTACAGTATAGTATCTATAAGTACAGTACAGTATAATATCTAAGTATGGTAGAGTTTAATATCTATAAGTACGGTAGAGTTTAATATCTATAAGTACAGTACAGTATAATATCTATAAGTACAGTATAATATCTGTGTATGTGCATGTTCATATCTGCTCTGTCTCTTGCGTACCTTTCATCCCGGAGTACTCACTCGGACATGCAGAATTCCAGACGCAGGAAATGAGGAGCTGTGTGATCCCTGTGTGAATGAGAAACGCTCAGTGCTTCCAGATGCTTTTATAACAGGAACTTCCCCATCACGTCAGCGAGGGAAACATCTGCTCTCACTTTTTTATTTATTTATTTTACTTTCCATGTTTTCATATCTCCTTCTCTGCACTTTTTCTCAGTGTGTCTGACTCTGACTGAGGAGCAGAGATGAGGAAAGCTGCACTGACAGTCCACACAGAAGAGGGAACATTTATGCGCTGGAAAACTGTTAAATAAAGTTTTTAACTTTTGGTCAGTATGTCTATAATATCTCTCTCTACTAATAATCCATAAGTTAAAGCCAATACACACTTGGTGCATTTATGTGTTGAGTTATTTGTCTTTAGTGACACAGGATCAGTGTTTGTTCCTGTAAAAGGGTCTCTGTGACAGTTCTGGTTTAAAACGACTGCAATATCGCTGAATGTCCATTTAACTCAGTTTTAGTGCGATTAGATCACAGTGAAGCGCTCGCTCCTGCAGATCACACTCTGAGATCTCCTGTAATGCGCTTATGTCCATGACCACAAACTCGATTCAATTAAGAAGAGAACGTCTGTTTCCATGGTAACACCTGTACATTACCCCCCCCCCCCCACACACACACACACACACACACACAGTTTAAACTCAGTGTTTGTGCATTATAACTTTTGTTGTTGTACATATTTATTCATACAAGTTTATTCTTTCTTAAATTTTTAATATGTTTAATGCTTAATATGTGATCATAAGTTATATATCAAACAAAGTGTCACACACACACACACGCGCGCGCGCGCACACATTCAACTTCATACATTCATTAAGTTATTACAAACAAGTTGGCTTGTTCTACTGTTTACATTCCACCACCACTGCTGCTGCTGCTGCTCTGCTCGGCTCTTTCTGCACTGTCACTTTAGTTCTTGTAAATTTGCACATTGCACTGTATATAGATTTATAAATATATAGATATAGATATAGATATACATACAGTAGGTTACGGGTTGCTGCTATGTTGTGTTTGTGTACTTGTCCTGCACTGTTTTGTGTTGCGCTGTTTGCACTAGGTTGCACACGATGCACTTTATGTGTCTAGGACAGCTCAGTCCAGTCCTCAGCTCTGTGTTCTGTAACTCTGTGTTGTGTGAGGTGACTGTTGCTTTATGGAGCTCCAAGGTTCTGGAGAAACGTCTCATTTCACTGTGTACTGCGTCAGCTAGTAGTTATATAGTTATATAGTTATATAGTAGTAGCTAGTAGTATATATAGTTGAAATGGCAATAAAAGCCTCTTGACTTGACTTATTATTGTTGTTGTTGTGTTATATGTAAATATGTACATGTTTACATTTATTCATTCTTAAATGTTTCAAAATGTTTAAGTTATTATTATTATTTATAGTAGTAGTAGCTTTGTATTTATTTCTTAGTTTAAATTATTTTTAAATGAATAGGTGTATTTTTAAAAATGAAACCAAGATGATCTGAGTGTGAAGTGTGAATATGTAATGACAAAATAAGAGTATTTTAGGAGAATATAATAATAATAATAATAATAATAATAATAATAATAATAATACTTTTGGCCAGTAATATTATAGTGATAGTTATTTTAGTGAGTCTTTTCCCTTGTTTCAGATCTGCTGCAGGTTCTCCATGTGATCTCCTGTAACGGTTGAGCAACACCTGAAGCGTTAACGTGAGGAAAGCTGTGAGGAATGTCAGGTATTTGTGGAGCGGCCCAGCAGAGCTCCCGGAGGTACTAATGTCAGAAAATGGGACAGTGTGATGAAAAGAGCGTTATGTGGAATGCTGTTTAATACCTTGTGCCTTTACGTTTGGGTCTTGTATCTGATTTCACACCAGGACTGAGAATTAAGACTTGCATCTGTACACAGAATAAAGCTAAGACGTGTTAAACACAGGTAACGTTTCAGATCAGTCGCTTTAAACGCTAATAAACAACCGACAAAACCTACACACACACTGTCCCAGCTCACTAAAACTCCACTTTAACTTCAGATTCAGTCGTTAAAATATTTCAGAAATCAGATTATTGTCACGTGTAAATCTGTTTATCGTCTCTTTCCTGAAGCGTGCTTTTCCACACGGCGTCTGTTATCAGGGAGAAAATGGAGGAGTTTAGAAACATTCACACTGTTATCTGAGCAAATTCACCCCTGTGAAATATTTGGAAGACTCCACAACAGGAAGTTGCATCATTTGAATTTCCTGAAGATCAAACGAAGATGAAAAGTACGCGATCTCATTCTCATTCTCGCGATCTCATTCTTTTTTTTCTGATTTTCTTCATAATCATATTGTATTATTGACTGAAAAGGTCACCTTGAATGCACAACCACGCTCCAGAGACTACAGACTGAAAGCAAAATTATTAATTAAAAAAAACCTTTTGCGTAAATCATTAGACTTTTCCTAAAGGCTCGATCTTGTGTTTTTGCTACTGTAATTCTGTGCTTTAAAAAAACTCGACCCTGTTACTCTTTTAAGAGCAAACTGCAGCAATGCGACCTAGAAAATGAGATTTCTTAGATTTAATATTGAAAAAAAAGTCACTTTGCAGTGTGATGTTTAAAAGAGGAGGGCTGGAGGGGTTTTATTGCTCATTATGAAGGTCAGCGAGATGAAGAAAGGATAATCTGTGAAATGTTTAATATATAAAGTGAATATTAAGGCTGAGGCTCGGGCTGATGAGGCTCAGCACCGCAGTGAAAGTGACCTGCTGCCTCTCTGCCGTCTCAGACGGATGGTTTCATTAGCGGCGTGATCCCGGCCGTAGCGAGGAGGACGCTGGCGAGAGACACGCATTTATTCACTGTGGGTTTTATTACAGATTCCTCAGTAGCGTTAGCTCATCGGCGTGATGAGGCTGATGAACAGGCTGCTGTGGTGGTTACAGGAGCGTCTGAAATCACGATCTAAACACCACAACCAGAAAACTGAGAGCGACATGGCGTCATAAGTTTGCGTACCCCTTGCAGAATGCTAATGATCATGTTGCTACCTGATGATCAGTGACTGTTTTACAGCTGTTTAGTTTTGTGATAGCTGTTCATGAGTCCACTGTTTGTTTGTTTAAATTTTTAGCTCTGCCCTTCAGAAGCTACAAAAGATATTTACATGTTTCCCAAAAGACAAACTAATAACAATTTACACCGAACATCCTGTTCAAAAGTTTACACCCCCTTGTTTCCTTCTCGAGCGTCAGTGAGCGTCTGTAGCTTCTGTAATCGTCGTGTTCGAGTCCCTCAGCTGTCCTCAGCGTGAAGAGACGGATCACAGCATCATAGAGCTGCTGCTGGAAAAGAGTCAGATACGCAGAAGATGCTGGAGAAGCAGAGAAGGTGCAGGACCTGGAGGATTTTACTGAAGAACAGAGTGCAGGACAAACAAGAGCCTCATGAACAGCTTTCACAGAACATAAACACAGCCGCTGATCATCAGGAAACACACACAGTGTTAATAATCGAGTGCATGGAGGCTTCTGAACTGGTTCCTGTGTGTAAATTCAGTTATTATTGTGTCCCGTGGATGAGATGGAAACATCCGTTATTCTGAAATCACTTATTCAGGGCAGAACTAAATAAAAACACAATGCAGTTTTATCTGTTTATATTTTATTTGTGAACTAGTTTATTGGGAGGTTCTATAGTGGTCAGCTGGGCTTTTGGAACATTCCAGGATACACACACACACACACACACACACACAAACACACACAGACACACACTTTCTCTTTTGAGCCACAAATTTCAGTCCATGTTGTCCTTATTGCCACTGGCAAGAAAATAGTCACTAACAGGAGGTGATCAGACTCTTGATTATTGTTATTCAGCACTGAATGTCAGTTATAAAGGCGTCTCCTGCACATAATTTAGTAATGCTGATCATCCCTCAATCCTCCTGCATGCAATGACCAGATTTCCCTACAGTTCATCTGTGGAATGTGGAAGCTATCAGGAAATCCCAGGCATAATTCAAAATAACGGAGCCTTGATGCAGTAGGCGGGACTTTATGGGCAGATTCTTTTACAACATAAGTGCGTACTGGACATAAGCACACTGGTGATGTTCCCAAAAACAGGATTGAGTCTTGAGCAGAAGCCTGGGTCAGTAGTGATGGCTGCACCAAGATGAAACCATGAACTGCTACGTACAACTCTGAGCCTGAGAGAAGGTCAGATATGACCTCAAGAATTCCCCTTAACTAGCAGTTTATCTCAACACTCGCTCGTTAACCCTGTCTGTGCCTGGTGTGACACAGACCTGGGCTTAACATTCCATGTGCAACCTGATCACGGACTTCTGACAGGCAGAGGTCGAGTAGTGAGAATCGCTATGTAGTGAGATCTATCAGTCACGGTGCCTGAGGAAAGCTCACAGTATCTCCTCAGACTTCAGCACACCGTCTGTTCTCCAGACTGCCATCACGTCCAAGCATCCAATCACAGACAATCAGCTAAAGACCTGCAGGCTGTTAGGGCTCAGTCACTTTACACACTTTTTCCACTGCCTTTATACACCTGGTCACTTTACACCAACTTTAGTGCAACACAACTTGTGCTGTATATTTGTGTAGACGTGTTAATAGATAATAGATTAGTTCATTATTTATATTCCTTTTATTTTGAATCTTCAGTATTAGAGACATTAAGGACATTACAGGAGGCTTGTGTTAGGCTACTTAACTGCACAAAGTAAAAACATCTAAAAACAAAATGACGATATTGATTTTAAAAGAAAGTGAAGATAATAGTCAATTCATTAATAATAATCACCAGGTAATGTAAAAAGTAATTAAAAACATGAATGTTTACCTGATGTACTGTATCTCTAAATACTACATTTGACATTATACTGAACATATAATTTTACATTTGTTTATTTAAAAATCTGCAGACACTACAGCACCGCGCGGTCGAGGGTTAATGTGCCTCCTGGCAGTCCTGGGATTTGAACTCAGAACCGTCTGATCACTGAGTCAGTGCGGATTCTCATTCATTGGCATTTCTATAAAATCACAGATAAAAATAAGGTGTTAATAAAACAGAATCAATAGGAGGTGGAGTTTATAGTTTTATTTAATAAATATGTTATTTATATGTTAAAGCTCTTTGGTTTATTAACCTTCTAGTTCTGGGCTTTGCTCCAGTGCTCCAGTGTTGGTTTGGGTTTTTTTCTGACAGCAGCACTTGGCCACTGCTAAGATACCGATAACCGCTATCATCAGGCTAAAACCTGTACACTGAAATGAAAAAAGAATTAGTAAAACAAAGAGATATTTAATCCAGTGCATACACAGGACTCTGTGTTTGAGAAAGTTGGAATCTTGTTTGAAAATTAAATTAGTGTTTGATCAAAACCATATTAATGCTTTCAGAACTCACCTGAGATATGGACATCAACTCCAGAGTCTTCTGCTTACTCTTCAGCACTGAGGTTTCATTCCCAGGCGGCTTGCACCAGTCTACACTCCCCAAAGTGTCAGATTTAGTGTACACACCTCCCCAGTCTGAATACGCACAGGCCACGTATCGGCCATCAGCAAAAAAAAGGGATAGCCAGATAAGTACAGTGAGAATAGCGTACAGTATTCTTTGTGCACTACAGCTGAAGCTATCCACCACCTTTTCACTTTCTCTTTGTGGTGAGACGTCCACAAACAGCAGCGTACAAATCAAGCAACCAAGAGCAGGGACAAAGGCATACAAAAAGCAAATCCCTTGCTTGTAGTCGCTTTTGCAAGGACAGACAAAGTTATCATCCAGGATGTTCTCCACAGTCAGGAGAACAAGACTGAACATCCCAAAACGTCCCACATATTTCTGCAAGAAGTGAAGAACAGCTTCCATGGTGCCAATCAGAGACAAATGATGCAAATAAGTCTTCTTCAGTCTGTGGTGATAATCTGATGTTTATTTGATCACTGCTCTCTCGTATACCCTGCTGTGTGTCGTTCATCACTCCTCCCCTAATATACACATGAAGCGTGTTAGAATGAAATGTCTAGTAGAGGAGGAGCCACAAATGTACATACAAGGAGGAAATGAAACCTCACAAAAAATTAATTTGTCATGAAATCACAGATCAGATAAAATCTGAAAAAAAAAAATTACATCACACCTCAGTTACGTAACCCACCAGCAGTGCATTGTTTACAAAGTATTACACATACACAACATTCTGTAGGTTTCTGAAAAGTTCACTTTCAGGTGATAGAACAAATCACTGATCTACTTTTTCCTTCACACTCAAGGTTCAGACTTGTTATCCACCCTTAAATTCATTCCATCCCTTCAGGTGAAGAAAAACACCCCAAAAACTGAAATAGTGAATATCCCAAACTTCCACAAATGATGCAGAGTAATTCAGTAAAAGCACCAGCCATGGTGGCATGAGAAAGAGACTTGGATGTTAGGGTCCTGTGGTGTGTGAGCTTCCTGTTTTCTCGTTTATACACTGCACCTTGTCTCTCACAATGTCTTCAATACGAGACATCCAACATTTACACAGGAAATAGCAAGAACTGAAACTATAACACAAAGTGCTTTATGTACCACATATGAGCTCTGAGAAAAAATGTACAACTCAACTTCTGACAGCTAAGTCAGAATATTATTTAAAATCTGTTTCGGATCATTTAAACAATCCTACTAAATTTTGGAAACAGATTAATTTATTGTCATATTCTAAGTCTACTTTAGGCCTCCCAGAGCGCATTTTGGTTAAATCGTCTGAAATTAAGAAAAAGATATTATAGTTGGGCATTTTAATGAGCATGTTATATTATGTTTCAGGGTCAGGGAGCTCTAATTTTAACTCCATATCTACATCATCAGATAGAGATTTATGGACTCCTTCGTATTTAGACCTAGTAGCTTTAAAGACTATCTACAACAACAATTTGGGTCCAGGTGACTGCAATCTTCTGAAGTTTGAAGCTAGTTTTATTGCTGCGCAGATGTTTAATTTGAGTGTTCAGACAAATACTATTCATAAATTTGAAAAGCAGCCTATGTTCTCCCTTTTTTGAACGGTGGGGACCCTTAAATAATTATCGTGCCATATCCAAGCATCCAAGATTTTTGAATCTCAAAGAAATTTTCAAACAATTTTGGGCCGAAAATAACATAAGTGAAGTACAGTCTGGCTTTTAGAGTAGATCATGGTACTGTAACTGCTGCTTTGTTGGTAGCAAATGATGTCATTAATGCCTTGAATACAAAACAGCATTGTGTGATTCTTTCTGTTGATTTGTCCAAGGCATTTGATTCTGCTGACCATTAGATGCTGTTAGACAGACAGTGATATTGGGATGGGTGTCAGGGCTGTAGGGTGGTTTAAGAACTACCTTACAGATAGAACCCAGTGTGTATATATGGATGGATATAAGTCCATGGAACTCTCTAAGGGAATCCCCCAAGGGTCAGTTCTAGCCCCTGTTTTATTTTCTATGTTTTGTTTAAATAACATTGGGAAGGATATGCCTACAGCGAACGTACGTCTTTATGCTGATGATTCTGTGATTGCTCAGTTGCCTCTTCTCTCAGTCAGGTTGTTGATGAGCTTCAGATTGCTGTTCAAAAGTTGCAAGTTTCATTATATGAGCTTAATTGGTTCTTAAGGCTAAGAAAACTAAATTCATGATCTTTTCTAGAGCTGTCCAAGATCTCAGATATTGTAGGTATTCATGCTGTAAATGGAATCAATGGAAAAAGTATCATCTTCTAAGTATTTGGGTGGATGGCTTTCTTTTAAGGTGCATATTTAGCGTATTTAGTGAATAAGCTGAAGTTTAGGTTTAAGATTTTACTATCGTAATAGAGCATGTTTTAATTTAGCAGTTAGGCAAACGCTTGTTCAGGCTACATTTTAAGCGTGCTTGATTATGGAGATGTTGTTTATGTGCATGTTGCTTCTCTGTCTAGACTCTGTGTATCATAGCTCTTTGCATTTTGTAACCAGTTTGTTGTCTAGGACTACTGAGGGTTACGCCGAGGTGAGTGTGTGATGTTTTGTGTTGGAGGTGCAGTGATGTGTGTGTTTCTTGTTCACTCTGCTCTGGAACACCATGATGCTGGATTTGCTCTGGTTCACTGATGGAGCCCATCTACAGCAGAACTCCTCCAGGATGGAAAGGTTCTGCTGTAGACCCGCTGGTGTGGGAGACAGCAGGACGAAATCGTCTGCATAGAGCAGGAACCTGACCTGGGTGCGGTGGAGCGTGAGAACTGGGGCTGTGGAGTTCTCCAGTGTTGTAGCTAATTCATTGATAAAGATGTTCATTTTCATTTTTAAAAAACGGCCTTGGTTGCATATTTTAGGGAAACTGTTGAATCATTGCTTAGTGGCAGTTCAGGGTTGCCTGATTGTTCAGGGTTGTACAGATCTGTGAATAAATAGTTAAATAGTTTTATTTGGTTTGTACTGTTTCGTATGCCTGTTTGTTCGCTTGATCTATACATTCGCCAAAGGCTGTTTTTGATCAATTGCTTCTTCTGTTTTCTTTAATATGGTGTTCCTTATGTTGTTCTTTCTTGTTTCATCTAAGCTTTTTTTATATGTCTTTAAGGTTGGCATGTAGTGTACAACTGTATTGTGTGCTTCTGGGGTCTTTATGTTTTTTTGTCAGAGATTTTTCTTTGCTGTTGTCTTGAGATCTCACAGTCTTCATCACACCATTCCTTTTTGTCTTGTGTTTTGCTTCTGGTTGGATTTTTTTTTGCTTGATTTAATATTAGAGATGAAAGCAGCCTGTAGTGTTAGGGCAAATATCAGAGAAATAAAATGCAGTGTTCACAGAACAAAGAGATGAAGTGTCAGGTTTGTGAACAATCTGAAACTGGCACAAAGCGTCCGGGAGGAAGTCTCGGCTCTCGTCTGTGGTCTGATGAGCAGGATGTTACTGAACATCACTGAGAGCTTTGCATAATTTGCACGAGACTTTTTACAGTGAAGAATTCATCACTTCTATACAGTGATGATAGAGTGACACAGAGCACAGGAAACGGCAGTACTGTCATCTTCTCACGCTCACTTACACACTGAGATTACTGACAACAAAACAACAAAACATTCACACTTTTATTGCTTTTATTTCCTTTATGTAGATTACTAATCGTAAAAATGAACAATAACGCATTTCTTCTTTTGTCTAATTTGGCCCTTATGGTATTGCATTGTTTAAAAAATAATCTAAAAAGAGACAAAAAAGAGAGAATTAGATTTTTATTTAGTTAAAAGTGCTATAGCATGGCAGGAAAAAGACACTTCAAGCCGTAACAGTGTAATCAGCTCTAAATTATTAATAATTATTAAATTATTAACAATCTGACAAGATAGAAAGTTTTGCTAAATATAGAGATTATTATTTTAATAACAATCGCGTGATACAGAAATAACAGGATTACAAATGCAGTAGCTTATTTACTCAAAATAACATCATAATTAACTTCGATTTAAAAACAAAACAACAACAATTATATAATCTGAAGGAAATGATAAAGGAAGGTCGCTTTTTACAAGCACGTGACTTCCTCGACGTGGAAGCTGAATTTCCTCTCCCCGAGTCGACCGTGCAGCTTCATCCTGCTGGGTTCTGCTGCAGAGAAAGCAGAGGAAAATATCTGACTACCCGGGTTAAATAAACGTTAAATAAAGAAACAGATATAAAAAGCTAATCAAATGAATGACCGGTTTGCGTCTCGGTAATGTTCCTCCGTGCCGTAGTTCTGCGAGTGCAGTTCACGCAGCCCAGAACACAGATCACAAAGAAAACGATGATGAAACCTACAATCTGAAATATAAACAAAACAGTTCATCACATATAGTGCACATGCCGAAACTTTAGGTTTGGTTATTTCATATAGTACCAGTGTATATATTCACTTCACATTTACACACACTTTTGACTTTATGCTTAATAAATATGAAAAAAAAAAGTATGCATTCATAAGCATTAAGCTCTTAAGTGCAGAGCGCTCACTTCCCCATTCACCTCCACAGAGCTACTATTACACCTAGTGGCCAAACATGGGAACTGCACCCAGCCCTGAGAGAAGCCCACTGGGGCAGGAACCACGCTGCCCCATGCTCGGGGGCGGAGCAGAGGGCAGGACAGGTAATCACTGGGTTGCCAGATTGAGGTAGTTTATAAACACTCCAGTTCTGCCAAGATCCTGTTTTATAGCAAATTATTTTAAAATAAATGTAATAAATTTCCACAAATAAAGGCAGAGTGTAAGAGCAGACAGTGTGTGTGATGTACAGAACCATTTCTTTTGAACGATATAGAAGATAAAGATTGCGAGAGGGAAAGGGGGATTATGGAGTGGGTAATGTCCGTACATCAGAAATGCGTGTGCACCACAGTGACCTTGTTTCCTCACACAATGTTTAAGGAGAAGAAGAAAAAAAGGTTGGGCTAGTTTCAGGTCGTTTGTGTGGTTTTAGCTGAAGTGGACATTTTGTTAAAACCTGGCAACCCTGGTTAGCTGCTGATGGGAACACACCTGCTGTGTGGAATGCAGGTGAACACGGCTCGGATGGAGCTGCTGGATGGCTGTGTTGACTCTCACCTGTCTGTTTCAGAGTTGCTGTAATAGGTTTTAGTCTGTAGCGTAAATCACGCGTGATAAACTCTCCACTTTATTCAGTTTTAGTTTTGTCGTTATTAACGTCATCCTGCGACAGGAGAACATATGACTTGGGTTACAGAGAGAGTTTAACTGAGTTTAACTGAGGGACCAAACGGCATGAAGCTAAATAAGCGCTGTTGTTTTTTACCGCGTTGGTTATGAAAGTGAAAGTGAAAGTGAAACTGTTCCATACGGGAATAAAACATTTAAAACAAATATGAACTTTTCCTTCATGTTTCATTTTGATGTGATTTCATTCTGTATATTTCACTCTTAACAAACACCTTCTAACACAACTCACCTTCAACACAACTCACCCTCTAACACAACTCACCTTTTAACACAGCTCACCTTCTAACACAACTCACCTTCTAACACAACTCACCTTCTAACACAGCTCACCTTCCAACACAGCTCACCTTCTAACACATCACCCTCTAACACAACTCACCTTCTAACACATCACCCTCTAACACAACTCACCTTCTAACACATCTCACCTTCCAACACAACTCACCCTCTAACACAACTCACCTTTTAACACAACTCACCCTCTAACACATCTCACCTTCAACACAACTCACCTTCTAACACAACTCACCCTCTAACACATCTCACCTTCAACACAACTCACCTTCTAACACAGCTCACCCTCTAACACATCTCACCTTCTAACACAGCTCACCTTCTAACACAACTCACCCTCTAACACAACTCACCTTCCAACACAACTCACCCTCTAACACAACTCACCTTCCAACACAACTCACCTTCTAACACAGCTCACCCTCTAACACATCTCACCTTCTAACACAACTCACCTTCTAACACAACTCACCCTCTAACACAACTCACCTTTTAACACAACTCACCTTCCAACACATCACCCTCTAACACAACTCACCTTCTAACACAACTCACCTTCTAACACAACTCACCTTCTAACACAACTCACCTTCTAACACATCTCACCTTCCAACACAACTCACCTTCTAACACATCTCACCCTCTAACACAACTCACCTTCCAACACAACTCACCTTCTAACACAACTCACCCTCTAACACAACTCACCTTCCAACACAACTCACCTTTTAACACAACTCACCTTCCAACACAACTCACTTTCCAACTCATCTCACCTTCTAACACAACTCACCTTCTAACGCAAGATATACACAGAAAAAAAACATCTTGAAGTCTATTGGACGTTGTGCTGTCTGGATGCACGGCTTCTCCTTATGATGATTGGGAGATCTC
>JAKKZN010000019.1:16793787-16806112 GCA_033441825.1 Pangasius elongatus | reverse complement strand
GTGAAGCAAAGAAATGAGGGGAAATCAGAGCCATTGCACAAGCATTGGGCATAGCCAATACACCAATTTGGAATGTCCTGGAAAAGAAAGAAATCACTGGTGTACTAACAACGAGATATCAAACATGTTGGCCAAGGAAACAACAGTTCAAGATGACAGAAACATAGTGAAAGCTGTGAAGAAAAACCCAGAAACAACAGTCAGTGACATCATCAACAACCACCATAGGGCAGGGTGAAGGTACCACAATCCACCTTTCAAAGAAGACTTCAAGAGCAGAAACGTAGAGGCCATACCACAAGATGCAAACCATTCATCAGCAGTAAGAATCAGAAGGCCAGATTGAAATTCACAAAGAAATACAGAGATGATCCACAAAAGTTCTGGAACCAAGATGAACCTCTACCAAAGTGATGGAAAGGCCAAAGTGGGGAGAAAGAAAGGATCTGCTCAAGATCCAAAACATACGAGCTCATTAGTCAAGCACTGTGAAGGTAGTGCCATGGCTTGCTTCTGGAACAGGCTCACTAACCTTTATTGATGATGGTAACAGCAGAATGAATTCAGAAGTCTACAGAAAAATTCTGTCTGCCAGTTTACAGAGAAATGCATCCAATCTAATTAGGAGGAGCTTCAAAATGCAGCAAGACAACAACCCAAAACACACTTCCAACACAACAAAGGACTTCATCAGGGGAAAAAATGAAAAGGTTTTAGACTGACCAAGTCCATCACCAGATCTTAACCCAGCTGAGCAGCATTTCACCCCCTGAAGAGGAGACTGAAGGGAGAAACCCTACAAAACTAACAACAACTGAAGGACGCTGCACTATAAACCAGGAAAAGCATCACAAAAGAAGAATGCAACAGTTTGGTGATGTCAGTGGGTCACCCACTTATGCAGTGCAGTTATTAAAAGCAAGGGATATGCAACTAAATATTAAGTGTTATTTAATTTAAAACTATCTGTTCCAATACATTTGCTCATCTAAAAAATTGGGTGATCTTTTGATCTCAAATCTAAATGTCTTCGGTGTATAGCAAAAATAACAGAATTGGCATTGCTGTTCCAATACTTTTGGAGGGGGCTGTATAGTGCTCGGATGATGAGCTTCTTCTGGGTATTCATGAAAATTCTGACCATACAAAATTGTCAGTTGAACGTGTAATCAACTAAAATAATTAAATTTTCATTTGAGTTAGGCTGGTTCACTAACTTTATACTAAACAGGATAAAACCTTTCTTAAATTGTTCGTAAAATAGTGTCATAGAATAAACTAATTCCAATTAAATCCAATTTAATACAAAAATAATTGTTTGTGATTATTGTTTATCACAATCTACAATCTAATATAAATTTATCACAATTAAAAAATAGAAAACTGACTCTTTTGGATATATAAACCTGCACTCTTTTTCATGGATAAATCTCAAACTTAAATTTTTTAATGATCCTCTTGGTCACATTGAGTGTTAATCATAAATGTTAAATATAACCACAATCAGTAACAAAGAAAATCTTCTATAGCCTGCTTTAGCCATTTAGCTACATCATATGTCTCCTCTTTCACTATGTAGTGCACTACATAGGGTGAATACTCCACTGTATCCTTCTCTAATGTAGTGCACTTGGCGGGAAATAGGGAGCCATTTTGAATTCAGCCACTAAGCGTTAGCAGAACAGCTCAGCTAGTTTAACTTACCTCAGGCGGCATGTAGTGAACATCCTCGCATACAGACACAATAACAGCTTTTATTTTTATATATATATATTTTTTTATGTTAATATAAAACCCAATCAGAAATATTCTGACGTGGAAATAATTACCTCAGTGAAAAAGCTCAACTGTTCACTCAGAGAGAAAAAAAACAAAACCCTTCACATTTTTCTTCATTGATGAGTTTACTGAGGATTTCATGTTCACAGTGCCACCTGCTGGAGCTTTCTGTTAATCACAACTTCATCAGTATGAGGCTCCAGAATGGTGGATTTATCTCCGAGTTCATGGGCTTCAAAACAACATGCATACATTGACAAGTGAAAGGTGAAGAGACGCAAACTAAAGAGTCCAGAAAAAACATTTTTTTAGAGTTTGAGCAAAAATATTAACCTAAAAAAGAATTTTCAATATACACTTTATTTTCCAAGAGATATGCAGAGATATTTTTGTGCACAAACACGAATAGCGCCCGCCAGTGACCAATTTCCATCAGATAGTAGTGGGTTCCCTGCCTGAACTTACCTGTTCGTGATGATACTTTTACGTTAAACCTATCAAACCCATTAACGTGTGGAGAGAGTGAGCAGCTTCAGATACTTGGAGTACACATCTCTGAGGACCTGATCTGGACTCATCACATTCAAGCTTACGTGAACAAAGCTAGATAGCGGTTGTCACCAGTTGTACCGGTTGTACACTGGGGCTATAGAAAGTTTACTGACTCAGTGCATGTCAGAGTCGTACGGTAACTGCTCAACCCAGGACCCCAAAGCATTGCAGGGAGTGGTCTGCTCTTGTCTCTCTGCACATCGTCTACAGACGATGCAGTACTAGAGCTGAACGGTTGAGTTCGCTCGCTACTGCTGGGGCCCCATATGGACGGCCTGAAGAACCATTTGGTTTGCTGGGGATGGTGCCACCTGGGGGCTGTGGAGACGGTTTGGGGATCTCATATGGGGAGCTGTACTGTAATGGCTTGGGACTGCGATTGCTGTAGTGGCTTTGGGGCTGCGGTTGCCACAAGCAGCTTTGTACTCAGGACTCCATCAGTGAACGGTGGATAGATTTGAACCAACTGGACTTCTTTCAAAAACTGTGATAAATTTACTGGTTGCATATTTGCACTATTTGTCCATATAGTACACAATAATAGAAGGGATTTATTTATAATTGCATCTGTTGCAACCAGATGAGGATGGGCTCCCTTTTGAGCCAATCCATTTATTTCTCTAAAGCTGCTTTGTGACAATGTTCATTGTTAAAAGCACTATACAAATAAAATTGAATTGAATTGAATTGAATAGAGCTGCTAAAATCATCAGGGACTCCACCCACCCCGGTAACTGTCTGTTTAGCCTGCTGCATGACATGCAGCCTCATCAACAATGTCCAGGACCCACCATGGTCTCTCATCTGCCTCCATGGACAGTAGCGAAAACCCCGCAAACTATGAGCATTTGCACTTGCCCACTTTCACACATCCTGCAATTATGTACAGTAAATGACTCTATTTTTATTTTCCTAAATTTTTAGATTTTTATATTTATGCTCGTAGTGTTCATAGCTTTATAGTTTCTTTATATTTATGCTTCTCATTACATAACTTTCACTTCTCTCTATTACTTTCTTGTCTTACCTTACAATGTTTACCTTATTCATTATTATTTTTATTTCTTGTATTTTACTCTTATTACTAAGCACCATTACACCAAGACAAATTCCTTGTACATGTAAACCCAAGGTACTTGGCAATAAAGGTGATTCTGATACTGATTCTGCAATCAGGCAGGCGCTTCCAGGTTTCCATTTCANAAATCCACTGATACATTAATTCATAGATGCACCATACCAAATTTCAGCTCAGTCTGACCAATGGTTCCTGAGAAACAGGTATCTGACCTTAGTTCTGCCCCCTGTGTATGACCACTTAGCACATGACCTCAGAATCTTGTCCTGTTCATGCTTTTGCAATGCAAGTGTCGTCTGAATCCATGTAAGCACTCATGAATTACATTAGCACTCTGAATACATTAAACTCCACCTCATTAGAATTAATTGACGTGTAGTGGCCATATTGTTTACAAATCTAAACCCGTTTTTGGTACCAGTAGAGTACTACAACACCAAAATTGTGAAAACAGGAAAAATCCCAGAACATGTTCTCAATACTAATTTTTGCATATTAAGCAGATTATCAAATATTTGAGTGGCCAGAGCTAAATGGTCTAAAATGCAAAATTTTAGGGAGTAATAAGACAAAGCATGGGGGGAAAAAAGTGAAAAGTTTCAATGTACCCCTTATTTTACGAAAGAAATGCTTCTTTTATGTGTAAAAACATGAATTGCGCTTCCCAAAAGCTAAGTTGAGCTAAATAACTAGATCAGTTATTAGGGGGTCCTTAGAGAGACCATACTTTCAAGTTTCTTGACAATAGCTCAATATTTACCCTGTCAAATGCTTGCTGAAAACTGAATGTCCAATGGCAGCCATGTTTTTTCAGTAACCAGGTCATCATCAAACATCCACTTGCAGTTTAGCATAGAGATTCAGTACACCAAATTTCAGCACAATGGGATATTGTGAGAAACAGATATCTGACCTTAGCGCTACCCTTTAAGCATGACCACGCCCCAAACGTTGCAAATGACCTCAGAATCTTGTTCTCTGCAGCAGAGTAAAGAGAAACATTCAACATGTGACAGGTCTTTTACCTTTATGTATGCAATAGTTTATTTCCATTTATTGACTTTGCCTAAAAAAAGGCACTTCTCAAAGCTCTTGTTTTACTTTTACACTGATATATTTTATAGTCATCCTCTGCATTTTAGGCATCAATGAGATTAATTTTCAGATCCTCAGTCAGCTGCTTAGAGGAGCCCATGATAATTTATTACACTCTGGAATTATTACTAATGACAACTGAGTCAATTAAAGCCTAACAAGTTATTTAAGTTCTGAGACTTTACAACTGGAAGGGTGTCTAAAGTTTTGCATGTCACTATTCCTTTTTTTTATTTTTTTCAGTTAATCAAATATAAAGTAACTTGTGCATTAACATTTTTTTACGGAACAAATGTTATTTTTACAATAATGTGCTGCATAGGTTGTGTTACTTCTTTTCACTTTAAAAATTAATAAACTGTAATTTGGTCAGGGATGCTCAGACCTTTGCAATTTCACTATACAGTGAAATCAAACATGCTGTGGTCCAACACATATAAACAATCAGGTATAAAGGATCTTCAGTATGATTTGAAGGGAAAACCAAACAGTGTATACTTGGCTCAGTGGGAGAAAAAATAAAGTAACTAGTTAAAAATTCAGCCACAAACTACACATACAGTCATTATAAGAAATCTACACAACCCTGATAAAAAAAAATTACAGATTTTTTAGATGAAACAAAGATAAAATCATTTCAGATCTTTTTCCACCTTTAATGTGATATACAGTCCCCTCCAAAAGTATTGGCATGACAAGGCCAGTTTTTTGTTTTTGCTATACACTGAAGGCATTTGGGTTTGAGAGCAGAAGATAACTATCTGATAATAGATCAGAACCTAGATGTAAACCATCTCCAAACCATGTAGCAAAATGTGTTATGTTGTCATGAAACAAAGTTTTTGGGCATAATTATAAAATATATTTTTGGCACAAAAACAGACAGCGTATCCCCAAAGAACACCATTCCTACGGTGAAGTATGGTGGTGGCAGCATCATGATATGGGCCTGCTTCTCTTCAGCGGAGACCAGGACTCTAATCAAGATAGAGGGAATCATGGATAGCTGCGAATACCAATTTATTTTGTTACAAAACCTGGAGGTCTCCATTAGATTGATGAAGACGAAGAAAACAATTCCACTTTCCAGCATGAAAGCGACCCAAAGCACAAATCCATGTCAAGAAATGGCTTCAGAAGAACATGATCAATGTTTTGGAATGGACCAGTCAGAGCCTAAATCCTATTGAAAACCTGTGGAATGACATATAGAGGACTCACAATTTGAAAGATCTGGAAAGACATGGTGGTGGACTGTGTCTGGTTTGCCACTGCAATGCAGATTCAATGCTACCCATTCATAAAATATCAATCCCGGACACAGTGAGTGGCGCCAAATATTCCCAGCAGAAACTGTGATTATACAGAAAACAGTAAGTACATTCATCGAAATACCTTACACAACTCATGGTAACTGTTAAAGATCAGTTTATTCAATGTAATTATTTTCTTCTTTAGAGAAAGATCAGATGATGCATCACAAGCTGATGACTCCATGCTGGAGCACTTGGGTGTTAAAGGCATCTGAATAAGCACATTTCAAATCAGTTTCTATGATACATGAATATGTTGGTGTTGTACAAGACAACTTTTTTGATTAAAACTCTTCCCACACTGTGAGCACCGATACGGCTTCTCTCCTGTGTGAATATGCAAGTGTCTTTTGAGATGACTCTGTTGATTAAAACTCTTCTCACACTGTGCACAATGATACGGCTTTTCTTCACTGTGAATGCGCTGATGTATTTTGAGGCTACCTTTCTCTCTAAACATCTTCATACAGTATGTGCACTGATACAGCTTTTCTCCTGAGTGAATGCGTTCGTGTCGCTGAAGATGACTCCGTTGATTAAAACTCTTCCCACACTCTGAGCAGTTATATGGCTTTTCTCCTGTATGAATGCGCTGGTGGAGATCGAGATTACACTGTCGATTAAAACTCTTCCCACACTGTGAGCAGGAATAGGGCTTTTCTCCTGTGTGAATATGCAAGTGTCTTTGAAGATTATTCAGTTGATTAAAACTCTTCCCACACTGTGAGCAGTGATACGGCTTTTCTCCATTGTGAATGCGCTGATGAACTTTGAGATGGCGCTTATCAGTAAACATCTTCTCACACTGGGAGCAGCGATACTGTTTTTCTCCTGTGTGAATATGCAAGTGTGTTCTGAGCTGACGCTGCTGATTAAAACTCTTCCCACACTGTGAACAACGATATGACTTATCTCTATTGTGAATGCGCTGGTGCACATTGAGATTACCTTTATCTATAAACATCTTTTTACAGTATGAGCACTGATATGGTTTTTCTCCTGAGTGAATGCGTCGATGTCGCTGAAGACTACCGTGCTTTGAAAAACTCTTGCCACACTCTGAGCAGCGATACGGCTTTTCTCCTGTGTGGCTGCGCTGGTGTAGTTGGAGATCACCCTTTCTAATAAAACTCTTACCACACTCTGAGCAATGATATGGCTTTTCTCCATTGTGGGTGCGCTGGTGTACTTGGAGATTATAGTGTTTTGTAAAACTCTTCCCACACTGTGAGCAGTGATACGGCTTCTCTCCTTTGTGAATGCGCTGATGTCGTCGGAGATTACGCCGGTTAGTAAAACTCTTCCCACACTGTGAGCAGGAATAGACTTCTTTCTCCATTTGTTTATTAGAGGTGTTAATGTCAAGTGTTACAGAGGCTGTTGGCTGAATACTGGAGCTTATTGTGGTGATGTGGTTCTCATCTTTTAAGTCTCCTGATTGTAGTCTCTGATATTCCTCATAGTGGCATCTTCTGATGTGTTTGTGGAGGTAAATTTGAGATGTATAGGAAAGTGAACACCAGGAGCAGGAGAAGACTTGTACCTGGGCACTGTTCATGTCTGGAGCAGAAAATGAACAGTATTAGAAATTCATCAATTCATCATGAAAATAGTTAACAAATTTTAAGAAAAAAAAAAGGGAATGTAATGAAGGCTCTATGAATTATAGATGATCAGAGGCAATGACAAATATAACTTCTGGTGAAGATGTACAGAAAGTGGCTAACCAAGTCACACAAAGCAAAACTAAAATGTAAACATTAGAGGTAAGACATCCTCTTATAATCTTTTTGCAGATTCTAAGGGATCCAAACAAGGCCACAAGTATAAAAGGGATTTACATAGAGTAAGGTTGAGGTTCTGGTAGCCACACTAGGCTAACTATGCCACATGATGCTATACAACTGGGATAATGTGTTGGTTAATCAAAATGCTGACGCACAGAAGTACATCAGTAAAAACCCACCTAAACAATCCCTAGAACATAGATATGGACCAGCTAATCAAAAAAGTAAAAGAATGGCACAATGCAGTCTGTGCACACCAGAGGTGCCTTTCTAATAGATTGTGAAATACACTACATGGTTGATGTTACAGCATCATGCTACATTTCGTAGAAAGAGTGTGATTTTTTTGGATGTAGTAATAAGATTGGTAAAGCAATTTCATAGTTTAATGAGGCCAGTTAAGACAAGCCTGGTTAACTGGGCAAGTAAAATTAATAAATGATGAACACCAATGTAACTTAGTCGAGTTCAGATAGGTAAAGCATGGAGATTTACCTGAGTCTTAGATTTCCTGACACTACATGCTTTTTGGGGAAGTAAGTGACTTCTTGAATGAGGGAAAGTTAATGTTCTCTTACTTAAGCTCTAGAAGTATTCTCCTCCTTTGGTACCACTGCAACACCTGCCATTTATAGAAGTAAGAAGTTCTAAATAGTGGCAATGAAAGCTGGTAAGCCTTTAGACTTCATGTCACTTTTCAGCAGGTAAACATGCAGGAGAAAAATCTGATTTAGACACTGCATCCAAGCACCTGATGACAGCTTTTCTCCCAATTCAGACAGGCACATAACCCCATACACCTGCAAGCATGTGACTGAACTAAAAGCCCTAACAGGGGTCACCTGTCAGTAATATATTTTTATACAAGTGGTACAGAAGGATACTACTCCACATCCAGATTTTGGGCTGCACCACCGAACAGCAGAGGGAACTATCCATCTCATGATGCATACAACCAGGAACCAAAGGGACAGGCTAGCTAGCCTGCATATCATGTTTCCTCGTCTGGAAGGCTGTACTCTTTAAAATGAGTCTGAGCACTTGCTCGTTATCATAAACTGTGAGTGCTACTGCTAAGGACAAAGTGTCTACTCTGGCTTGCACATTTCAGACAGTGCTCCCCCGTTTGGCCCAGGTGATGCCACACTCGTTTACATTTTCCTCATTGCCATCAGACTCTCATTGGGGATGCCTGGAGATCTTGAAAAAAAGAATAGAGTTCTGCTGGCAGGAAAACATCCACACCAGGCTGCATCAGAACTGTCCTCTACTATGCCCAGGCAGGTATCATGGTCATTCCTCCTATGAAGGTGTACAGTCCTCATGGCATAGTCAAATGCCCATCTTCTTTGAAGCCAAGGTAAGACCATACCACAAATTAATGTTAGGCACTTGTTGGCAAGCTAAACAGAAGCAGAGTCTTGCCACAGTGGGCAAGAAATTCTTAAGCTTACGATAGTGATTATAAGATAACTCACTGAAGTAAGGATTTTGTTATTCTAAACCAATAGAGCAAGCCTCAAAATAGTGAAAACTTGTAGTGAATGGTCTAAGCAGCAAGCTAGAATACCTCGAACAGAAGTAAAGTGTTCTCAGCAAAGTGAAAAAAGTGTGAGAACTGAAAGGAGACTGCAGTGACTGTATAGCTGACACGACCTCTATATGACCCTCATGTCTTCTCTTCAGCCAGATGGTGAAGATTTTGTACCCCATACTTACAGTGTCAATCCAGGTAAACTGACTGAAAGGCAACAATAAACTGATGTCATCAGTCTGGGAGATCCATTTACAATAAATGCTGACATTAATAAATTATATTGCACAGCAAGTGTGTGAATGAGCATTACAGTATCAGTGTTACTTAACCCCAGGCTGTCGTTGCACAGAAGTAATCTTCATCTTCAGACTCTTCCTTTTTTACATGCTTTCTTTCAAATCCTCCTTTCTGCTCATCTACATTTTCCACAGAGTTTGATGTCCAATCACCTGAAATTCCACCATTTACATTTAAATACTTTTAGCTCAAGTAAGTCAATGAACAACATAGATTAGAAAAAGTTACTGAGGCCAGTCTGGACCATAATACACCCTGCTGTCTTACAGAAATGGTTTTTATCTTCAGGTTCTTCCTTTTTCACATGATTCTGTTGGTCCACAGGTGTGAGGTATCCCACAGAGCCTGACAGCACTCCACCTGAAATTTCATTTATTGAATTTAAATGTTGTAAACAAAAATATGAAAAGTCAGTGATGTGGTTCTTTCACAAATTAGGTTAGACTAAAAACAATAGATTGGACTGTAAGGTGCCATGTTGACTTACAGAGGAAGTCTTCTTCTTCACTTTCTTCCTTTTTTACATTTTTCTGGAAGTCCACAGGGGTGATGTGTTCCACAGAACCTCCACCTGAATCCTTACAAGTTTCTGCCTGCACATCCCCACTAAGCTAATGGCCAAAATGTAATAGTACTTATGTACAAAACAAAATCAACACTACGTATAGATCATGAGCATACTGAGGACATGATAAGAAACTTGGTTTTCCTTTATTAGTAGGACAGCATGCAACCTACCAGTGATGCAAGTAGATTAAGAGAAGAACATTCACACAGCCAGATGAATCTCTTACGTATTAAACATTTAATGTTTAATTACATACATATGGTTAATCGTTACCTGTGAGCCAGCAGGACCAGGAGTGCATGGAGGATTTTCAGTAGAGCACAGCTGAACCTCTGCTGATTCCATTATAAGGTCTTATGAAGCCTAAAGGGTGGTGTTTCTGGAAAAGGAGGCTGTGATCATACTACAGAACCCACTGTAAACTAATACACTTCATAGAGAATTTATACAGACCATTCAGTTAGTTTAACTTAGCTCAGGTTTTAAAGTACAATGTAGTGAACACCCTCAAATACAGCCACAATAGGAGGCTTATGTTTATAAATCATCTAAATCTGTTATTATAAAACCCAGTCAAGAAAATTTTAATGTAGAAGAATGATTACCTCAGTGAAAGGTTGATTTTTCTCACTCAGAGAGGGGAACAAAAAAAATCCTGAATCTCCTCTTCTTCTGTTGTGAGTTTACGGCAGGGGTTAATGTTCACAGTGCCTCCTGCTGGAGCACCCTGTCACAATGCATCAGTATGCTGCTCGAGAAGAAGAAACTTATGATCAGTAATAATTTCATTAACGATAAGTGCTTTAGATAAATCTAATACTTAACAGTCCTAGCTTCAGCTCAAAGGTGCTGGCTGTATATTCAGTATGATCTAATTTTATGTTAATTAGGTTACTGAAACAAACTTTCTGTGTCTACATTTTTGTTTAGCTCATCAGGGAGCTATTCCAAAAGCTTCAGCTACCAAAGCCAATTCTTTAAATGGTAGATTTTAACTTATATTTAGGGTCCTTGTCCTGTTGAACAAGCCAATCGTTTTTCAACTTCAATTTCTTGACTATATCACATTTGCGTCCAGAATTTGCTGATGTTTAATAGCATCCATTCTTCCATCTACCTGTGTAATGTTTTCTGTGCTACTGTCAAAATATAATAATAGATATAATATATAATAATAGATAATATATAATAGAGCCACCATGTGTAACAGTTGGCAAGGTTTTCTTTCCACTAAATACTGCTCTTTTTTTCCCCTTTAAACATAACTTTAGTGATAGTGGCCAGAGTTCATTTTTTATTTCATCAGTCAACAGGCACTCCAAAATGCCTCTGGCCTATTGAGATATTGTTTTGCATATTTCAGTTGCTCACCTTTGTGATGAGGTTGCAGGTAAGGTTTCCTTCTGATGACTCTTCCATGCATGTCACAATTGTGCACGCAACACTGCAGAGTAGAATGGTAGACCACCATTCCTGTGGCAGCTAAACCTTTCTTCAGGTCCTTAGTTTCATTTAGGGATTTTGCTTTTCCTTTCTACCCAGCAAACAGACAGTTATATGTGGTTCCAATATTTTGCATGTGCCACAATTACTATTTTATTTATTTAAGCTCATTAAATAAGCTCATTTGCAGAAAAAGTTATAATAGTTTGCTTCAGTGATTAGTGTTACCTCTTTTCACTTAAAAAAGTCAGTAAAATACATAATTCAAAAAAAAAAAAAAAAAACTTCTGCATACAACTATACATACAAATTAAAGATGCTGTGGTCCATCAGGTATAAACCACACTACCTTGAGTTTACAATATAATTTAAAGGCAAAACCTAACAGTTCCTCTGTACATTGGCCTCACAGTGACTAATTTTTAAACTTACATAAATCCATGGTGGATTGAGTTCTCTACCAGAGAATTTGTTTTATAATTCGGATACAATCACAGTCATTCAGGATGTTTCAGTTACTTTTTAAGAATTGTAAGGAATAAGGCCTAAGACTCTCCCTGCTAGTTGCAGGTAAGGTTTCCTTCGTTTTGGTATTTAGCTCCTAAACTTTGGAATAGCCTTCCTGACAGTGTTCGGGGCTGAGACACAGTCTCCCAGTTCAAGCATAGATTAAAGACATATATCTTTATCCAGGCATACAGTTAATACATACATTATGATTTAGTGCTTGCTAATATTATGAACAGCAGCTACGCTAATTCCTTTCCACTCGTTTCCCTTCTTCTACCCATCCCGGGGCACATATAGATTGTGCCAGCTCAAGTAGACAGAGGCCAACCCTACGATTTGGGCATTTAAAGCAACGCTGACAACCCT
>JAKKZN010000019.1:16781258-16793687 GCA_033441825.1 Pangasius elongatus | reverse complement strand
ATCATTTTGTCTAACAACTAGGACTGTTGCATGTTTTGTTTGTTTGCATGTTTTTCTGTTTCTTATGTTCTGTAAAGGTGCTTTGAGATAATGTTCATTGTTAAAAGTGCTATACAAATAAAATTGAATTGAATAGTGATGGAAAAAAATTCTATAATTCAGATATAGCTTTGTATCAGTACTGTATCTGTACTGCTTGATGGTGGGGTCCTTGTCATCAAAAGCCATTTCCCTAAAACATATCTCATAAGAAAAGAAAATATTTTGCCTTTCCTGCTTTTCCAGAAAAAAAACCCTCTTGGCTGGCTTAACAATTATAATAAAAGAAGAGAGTGAAAGACTTTGTAATGGTGAAAAAAAGTCTTTATTTCAGTAAAAGCAGTAATGAAGCATACTGTAAGTGAAAACACAACAAAAATCAGTGGAGTCAGGCTGAACCAGGAGCATCTTTTTTCTAAGCAGTGCCTGGTGATGAGCTATGCATTATGGGAAATGAAAACAGGTTTGTGACTTGACAGGCTGGAATCTTATCCATTAGTAAACCGAATCATTCCCAGATACAGTGACCAGCACCAAAACTTCCCAGGAGAAACTGGGAAGAAACTGCTCCACTTGTTTGGTGCAGGTGGTGCGAAACTCATGTATATCTCCCACGTTGTCATCCGGGAACCTCTCGGGCAGCTCGGCGAAAAAACGGTCCTGCTGTTCCACCAGTGTATGTCAGAGAACTTTTTTCAACAAATGTGATACATCTGAAGGAAAAACATACACACATCATGTTGCATCGGAAGTGGCCGTTCCTATACCCAGGCAAACCAGGAAGGTATTACAGGGCAATGAAAGCTTGGTATCCCATACATCCTGTGTTATACAAAGTGAACTGACTGAAAGGCAACAATAAACTGATGCCAGCAGTCTGACTGGCTCACAGCTCCCACTGCTGCTAAAGATCATCTGGGTGTGGATGACACTAGATTTCACACATGATACAGGAGGTCTTTCCTGATTGGAAGCTCCCATGACAATAAATGTTGATATTAATAAATTGCTATTAATAAGTATCAGTGTTACTCAACCCCAGTCTGTCCCAGTCTGGAGAATGCCTTCATCTTCAGACTCTTCCTCTTTTACTTGCTTCCTTTCAAATCCTCCAGTACTTTGGTCTTTTACATTTAAATACTTTCAACTCAAATAAAACTATGAAGAACAAGAGGGAACCCAGTGCTGAAGGACTGGTCCAGTCACAAATAAAACCTAGTTGAGACTTCAAAAAGTTATTCATAGGGGTGTAACAATACACTGAGTTCACGATTCGATTCAATTCATGATACTGGGCAGGAAGATGATTGATTGCAACATAATTAGCTCCATAGCAGTGCCTGACGTGATATTTTAGCCAGAAGAAGAGCTCCAAAGTTGGATGAAATGCCCAAATTCTTTTTCAGGTGCTGCAGCTCACAGATGCACAGGGCTGATGTAATTTGAAATCTACTGAAGAGCTCTTTTATGGTTACAATGTGGTGGTGTATCTGTATACTGTAATATATAACATGTCAGTAGCTGTGATCCAGAGCTTTGAGCCACTTTGCAACTACTGATGATTCCCATCTTGGTAATGGTGCAGGCTCTCCAAGAAGGAATGCGATCACATGACCAGGATAATCTCTATATACAGTATTTTAACTCTATAGGTTGTGCAGATTTGGGCCTTTGGTGTTCAGACATTGCAACTGCATGAGTAATAATTCATAAAATGTTGATATCACACATTTCCACAATGCACATCATCACATATTTGCATCCTAATGCATCGATGTATTGTTACACCCCTAGTTATTGAGTTCTAGTTTGGACCATAATACACCCTGATGTCTTACAGAGAAGGTCTTTATCTTCAGGTTCTTCTTTTTTCACATGATTCTGTTGGTCCACAGGTGTGAAGTGTCCCATAGAGGCTGGTGTCGCTTCACCTGAAATTTCATTAACTGAATTTAAATGTTTTAATTTAGCTTAGAAAAGTGAAGTGCAAAACATAAATGGGGAAAAGTCAGTGATGTGATTCATTCACAAATTAGGTTAGACTAAAAATAATTACCGAATATTAGACTGGATTGCAATGTGCCATGTTGACTTACCGAGATATTCTTCACAATTTACATGTTTGTGAAGGTTCACACAGGTGATGTGCTCTACAGAGCTTGATGTCCCTCCACCTGAAGCCGTATATTTTTCCATCTGCACATTCCCACAAAGCTAATGACCAAAGAGGAATAATACTTATTTACAAAAAAGTCAATTAAGCAATATTGCATGAGAAAAAGAACTTGTTATACTGAATATCAGCACAACTGTGATTCAGCTGTAGACACGAGGCTGCAGGTAATCACAGCTCTTCTGATATCAATGAAACAGAACAACTGCATATATATATATATTTACATAAGTGTAATTTAACTTTATTTTACACACTTATAGCATTATCACACTGCAAATGGTTCAGTATCATGCAGGCCCTAGTCCAGGAGGCCACTGAAGAGATGATAATAACACTGGTTTACGTGGTTAGGAGAGCATGCAACCAACCAAGGATGGAAGCTGATTAAGATCAACCAGCTTATTTTCAATTCCGAATGCATATTATTCTACTTCTTCTGACCTTTTCATTAGAACATTATTGTGTTACGCAGATACCGCAAGTCAGATCACTTTGTTCAGTGCTCCCAAGTTCTGGGTATAAATGCAGACTGTTAGTTTAAAGCTGAACAAAATTGCTTTGGATAGATTTGAATTTTAATCAAGATCTGTTAACATAGTGCTTGGGACTGACTGAATTACTTTAGAATCCTTTTTTCTTTCTAAAGATTAGTACAAAATTATACCTAAGACTGGTACATATAAAATAGAAGAAACCAACAGCCAGGTCCTTAAAACACTTTTCTCTGTATTTTTTCCCCCAACAAACAAACAAACAAAAAAAAACCCCTAGAGAACCTAAAAAAAATACAAATATTTCTTACATTTCTTGCTTTTCCAGGTGTATTGGACATAAATACTTTTTTGAAAATGGTGAAAAAGTGAGAGCCTTTATTCCAGTTAAAGCAATAATGAAGCACAAGTGAGTCAGGCTAAACCAGAGCATCTTTATTGTACTCTCTTTCCCATACTACAGTATGATCTTCATAACGTGTCTGGCCTACGTGTAAAAGTGATGCTAGACATGAGTAACCACGGCGATTATCGCATGTGAACCCAAACTCGTATCAAACCAGATCAAAACCCACTTTTCCTCACAGACATTGTAATTCCTTACAGTTCTTACCAAAGAAATCAGATCGCACTGCTGAGAAACAGAGGCCGTCTTTAGGTATAAAGTACACACTGTGCTAATTTTATTCAATGTTGTTATTGTACTGTATTTTGAGGTCAAGCATCAGACGTTGACAGGTTCATGTTGGAGCACCTGAACAGGAAAAATGCTATGCCATGTGAATGTACTGATGTCTTTCAAGATCACTCTGTCGACTGAAACTATTTCTGCATCAATATGGCTTCTTTATGGATTTAGAATCATGCTACTAAAAATGTTAATGTGAATGCAGAAATCTGAGCTTGAAGGTTATTATTTTAAATCTCTCATATCATCTGAAATTAAAATTTCAACTGAAATTGAATGTCATGCGTAGCAAAACAGCAACCATTCCTTTTCCTTCTGTTTTCCTTGTGAATGTTGTGGTGGCAACAGGCAGAGAAGCTTCAGATGGACTCCCCTCTCCAGAACACTGGCACAGAATTTTCCTGGGACACTGAGGAACTTATAAGTGAAACAGACACATACAGGGGGACCCCATACAGCTTGCCAGAACATTTCTGGAGCCACGAAATCTTTTTCCAAGGTCTCTCCAAACTCATCCCATGCTCGAGCTTCTGCTCATGCTTTTATCGCAGTCCTTCTGAATCTACTATACTGTACAACTGAATCAAGAGAGCCCTCCATGAGCATTACTTGGAAGGCCTCCTTATTCAACTTGACGGCTTCCCTCACCACTGGTGTCCGCCAGCACACTTTAGAATTACCACAAAGACAAGCAGCACCGACAGCTTTTTGGCCACAGCTTCTTGCTGGTACCGCTACGACTGAGGATTTGAACATGGTCCATTCAGAGTCAATGTTCCTGAGCTCGCTCATTAGGAAGTACGAGTTAAATTCCTCTCTCATTGAAGTTCTGCCAAGATGCTTCCAAGCAACCCAGAAGGTTTTACCAGGTAAATCTAGCCAGCACCCTGTGAAACCAGTCCAACTCACCACTAAGTAGTAAGTAACTGACAGCTCTTCCCGTTTCTTTGCCCAAGAGTCCATAATATATGGCTTCAATACCAATGATACAAGCACAAAATTGACCACTTTGGCCCAAGTTGCTTTGGTGCAAATACACTTATGAGCAATCTCATATTCTAACAAAGTATTCAATCTGTGGCTTGCGCAAAAGGTCTACAAACATTCCATCACTTGGGTTTAGATACGGGAGGCATCTTCGGGAGGCTCCCAATTACACCCATGCAAACATCTTCATCATTCTCAATATGTGCATTAAAGTATCCCAGTATCACTGAGCGATCGTGTGGGCTCACCACCTGCAAGATGAACGCTAAAAATTTTTGAAAAAAGCATTCAGTCTCTCAATTCATTCACTTTTTCAGAGTTTGAACATAGAAACTCTTTCTTCTCTCTCTGTCTTTCACTCACAGACTCAAACACACACACACACACACACACACACACACACACACACACACACACACACACACAACAGTGGCTGAGTCTATAGGTAAAGATTATGCAGCTCACCAGTGTATTACATTTCTAAACAAACTGTCCCTACTTCAGCTTTCAAGGCTTTCCCAATGGCAGCGGTCAGGGTGTTTGATGCGATGGGGCTGATTCTTAGACAATGCCTGCCTTGGCACTATGAACCAAGACTTTCACAGCAAATTGAATCTCCAAAAAGACTGAAACGCTGTGTGTGCACACTTAACTTCAGCAACATACTGAAGGTAACACTCCTAAGCTAGCTTATTTTCCTGTCAAGCTGTGGTAATTTTAAACAAAACTAATGATAAAGTTAGAAAAATCATACATTCAGTAGCACAATCTGAAGTCGCTAATTCTGTCCTGTGTGAATGGCCTGGTGTGCTTTGAGATGACTCTGTTGTGTAAAGCTCTTCCCACACTGTAAGCAGTAATACGGTTTCTCTCCTGTGTGAATGCGCCGGTGTCGATGGAGGCTACTGTGGTGGGAAAAACGCATGTCACACTGTGAGCAGTGATACGGCTTCTCTCCAGTGTGACTGAATTGGTGTGCTTTTAAAATATAATGTTGATTAAAACTTTTTCCACACTGTGAGCAGTGATACGGCTTCTCTCCTGTATGGATGCGCTTGTGTATCTGGAGATCACTTTGTTGAATAAAGCTCTTCCCACACTCTGAGCAGTGATACGGCTTCTCTCCTGTGTGAATGCGCCGGTGTATTTGAAGAGCATTTTGTTGAATAAAACTCTTCCCACACTGTGAGCAGAGATATGGCTTTTCTCCTGTGTGAATGCGCTGATGTCGCTGGAGATTACCATGTCGAGCAAAACTCTTCCCACACTGTGAGCAGTGGTACGGTTTCTCTCCATTGTGAGTGCGCTGGTGTGCTTTAAGATTACTCTGTTGATTAAAACTCTTTCCACACTCTGAGCAGTGATACGGCTTCTCTCCTGTGTGAATGCGCTGGTGTCGTCGGAGATTCTTCTGGTCAGTAAAACTCTTCCCACACTGTGAGCAGGGATAGACTGCCTTCTGCATTGGTTGGTTACAGATGTTACCGTTGAAAGAAGCAGAAATTGTTTGCTGGATATTGGAGCTTCTGGTGGTTATAAGGTTCTCATCTTTTATCTCTCCTAATTTCATCAGTCTCTGATGTTCCTCATAGTGGCATCTTCTGATGTGTTTGTGGAGGTAAATTTGAGATGTATAGGAAAGTGAACACCAGGAGCAGGAGAAGGACTGTAAGTGAGTGTTGTTCATTTCTGGAGCAGAAAATAAAAAGTATTAGAAATAAATCATGAAATGGAAAAAAAAAGTATGAATTATTGGAAAAATGGATGGAAAAATATAACTTCCAGTGAACATGCACAAAAATTACAGAAAGTTTCTTCTTCTTATATGGACAACATCCTCTTGTCGCTTGATTTGCAAATGTGGTTGTCAGTGAAACTTTTTTTTCATTTATTAAATTATTTCTCTTTTTTCTCAAATTCATTGTGTATGCTACTATTTAGAAATTGTTTGTGATGGCAGAAATGAGGCTCGCAGTTTCAAACACACCTCCTGACTTGAAAAAAGCAAGCTCACTGTAGTCACACTAGTTCGTCAAATCAGTGTATACAAATATATTCCTTTGTATTTAGCCACTTATGGTACACACACTGCTAACATATGATAAAATGTTCTAACACTATAAATCTGGAATAAAATAAATGGAGGGTGGACAAGGCTTAGGGTTGCAGATAATTCATAACGTCCATTTGAGGTCCACAAAGATTGGGATGTTATAGAAGATATAACAAATAGCCATAGCTGACACCTGTTTGGCTAAACTTGGTCCCTGGATCAAACACAACTCTCCATGCCACTACACCTCACCTTCCTTACAAGCATGAAAGCACGTGTCTTCAGGCAGACAGACAAAGGTCTGGGTATTCCATATAATATACTATCTGTGTCATAACCAGCTGAAGGGACTGAATGACAACAATACACTGATGATGTTAGCTGTTTAGCTGGCTCATAACAGCCACCACAATTACTGCTGAAGGTCTAATCTGGGCGTGGGTTACACTTGGGTCAATTCCCCACCAGAGACAGAAGGTCTTTCCTAAGTTGGAGCTGCAATGACAATCCCCCAAAACGGACATTTTCAGTTTTCATCTTCTCACCTCATCTCCTAGTTTCAGTATTTTGTTTATTATAATGAATTGTATAGCAATGCTTACAATGAATGTTACTTAACCTGTTGTACAGAGGTAGTCTTCATCTTCAGACTCTTCCTCTTTTACATGGTTCCTTTGAAATCTTCCGTTCTGTTGGTCCAGATTTTGAAATGAGTTTGATGTCCTTCCACCTGAAATTCCACATTTAAACACTTTCATCTCAGGTAAATCTCTGAAGAACAAGGGAAAAAGCAAGGATTGATTGTCCAAACAAATACTATTAACAAATACACACTGTTGTCTTACAGATATTGTCTTCAGGTTCTTCCTTTTTTACATGTTTCTGTTGGTCCACAGGTGTGATATGTCCCACAGAGCCTGACATCGCTTCACCTGAAATGTCATAAACTGAATTCAAATACTGTCATTTAAAGCATGTAAAGCACAAAACATACATATGGGACAGGTCAGTGATTTGGGGTTGGTTCAGTCACATTAATTATAAAAAAATTATTAAGAGCATCAAAATGGGCTGCAATTTGTCTTTTTCCTTACAGATGCAGTCTTTACCTTCAGGTTCTTCCTTTTTAACATGTTCATGTCCAGCAGGTGTGATCTGTCCCTCATTGCCTGACATCCCTCCAACTTTAGCTGTACAAGTTTCTGTCCACACATCCCCATAAAGCTAATGGCCAAAGAATAATAATACTTACTTAGCAAAGAAAGTCAACAATATTTATAAATACTGATCATACTGTCTGAGAAGAAAATAAAAGGTTGGTTTGTGTGATTAGCAGGACTGCATACAAGCCACCAAGAAGGAAGCTGATTAAAAAAATATTCACACAGCAGGGAAAATCTTTTACTTATTAAAAATTTAAAACAACCTGTACTCTGAGGTGAAAGAGCTGTTGTTGATTGTAGTAATATTTATTAAAGATTTAAAAATCAAACAGTTCCAATGATTACACAGATATGGCTAACTGTTACCTGTGAGCCAGCAGGAGTTTGTGGCTGTTTTCTAGAAGAGCATGGTTGGACCTCTGCTGATTCCATTATAAGGTCTTATTATGAGGTATAAAGGGTTGTGATCCTGGAAAAGGAGATTCAAATAATAAACAGAACTTTAGAAGGTTCTGTAAAGCAATACACTTCATGCAAACTGTGATTAAAAGACCCCAGAGACCTTTGGCTAGAATGTATTGAGATAGAGATGCAGAAAGAAAATTGGTTAAAAAGCCAATTTCCTCGAATGAGAAAGGATGCAGGGAGAAGAAAAAGGAATTACAGTTCTGCCAACAGTTCAGCAGATCCCTATCTATCTAACCCTGCAAATTCATGAACATTGGAAGGTTATTTAAGACCCATGACATTTGTGTTTCTAGTCCAGATACACACACACACACTATTTAATTTCAGCTTATTCAGAAAAATAGTTTGGCAGGTTTTGCTTCTGATTTAGTATAGATTAGATATAGAGAAAAACAGGATTCTGCTGAAGCCACAGTTTTTACATTTCACCCCTCATACCTGCCTACAGAGCCCCTTTGCGATAGATCTCATCAAACCCTTGCTCATGGCAGTGGGACATCTAGGCCAGGATGCATGGAGGGCTCACCAATATGGTTTATGAAAGGGGCCATGTCTAGTTAGCACCAGCCATGCTGGCAGACACGTATGAATAAACTGTTTGGGCTTGCGGCCAAAGTAGCCCCTGAGAGAAGAGGACAGCTTTCAGAAACTAAAAACCAGCACACCCAAATGAACAAGCCACATGGAACCATCATATTGCCAAAGCCTGGCTCATCAGTGCCACAGCCATCAATCATATTCAAGCCCTAAAATGGAGAGAGGCCCAGAGGTCCTCTCAGGTCCTTAGCAAGTATCTGACTGCCTCCATTTAACCAAGACTCTGAACAGCTGCCATATTTGGACACCTGGCTCTTAAGTGCCCACACCAAGGGGCACAGTACTCGTTCTCATAAACAACCTCCCTAGTGGAATGGTGGCTGAACGGTTAAGGCCCTGGGTCACTGAATAGAAGGTCAGGGTTCAAGCCCCAGCACTGTCAAGCTGCTGCTGTTGGACTCTTGAGCAAAACCCATAACCATATTTGAGCTGTATCATAGCTGACTCCAGCTTCCTAGCAAGCTGGGATATACAAAAACTGCATTTTATTGGATCTGTACTCTTACTCTGCACAATGGCGATAATGTTGAAACTAATCGAATCTAATCCCAAATCAGGCTACACAATTAACTGCCATGAAACTATGTTTACTGTGTATGCAAGCCATCCAACATGTGGCAGATATGATCAAGCGCATATATTTTATCAAGCTTGCTTATTATCCTGCAAATACCACAGACAGAAACGCTCCAGTCACAGCCAGAGGGACACAAGCTCTCATGGATGTATGAAATGCTTCTCTCATTCAAGGGGTCCACCAGGGGCCAGTGCCCCATTACCTAATGCCCCCCTCACTGGTTAGGAAGTGGTGTGGAGCCACAGCTGGAACTAAGTACAGTCTATCGAGTCCTTAAATTCTTCTTACCAGTAAATGTGTGAATGAACAAGATTTTTTAAATCATGCAACAACAAATACATTTACTCTGTGAATGGTCACAGTGACACTGGGTGTGAAAACTGCTGTCTGATTGAACGTTCAGCCCTTTAAACTATTTACATGCTGCATTCACAAATTCTGTAATTCTCTCATAAATAATTACAGCAGTTTATCTTTCAGCCAAAATTAATATTTAAATCCAGCAAACATAAGTTGATAAGTGAGCATTTTACACCCTACTCCAGTACAACTTGTAAACCTTACATCCTTCATGCAACAGGACTAGTTATTTTTTGTTTTGTTTGCATTACTGATCTGGGACAAATGAATGGGGGGAAAAAAGCACAAAACTCAAATGTACACTTTTCTTTTTAAATTTATTTACAAGGCCTGAGGATAATTTGAGTGTAATGAGTGTTATGTATCACACACTTATTAAACTGCAACACAGACCCATAGAGTTCAAGAAGAATGTGAAAAGAACAGTAAATTTAGTTCAACTATCCCAATTACTCTTTAAGGCAACTAATTCAGTCTGAGTTATTGGTTATCTCTGAGTTTCTGCAGGTTGTTTGGGTTGGAGGTTGCTGGGGTACATGTGTTGTACCATGGTTCTGGAGATACATCATTTCATTACAATGTACAAGTTTATAGAGCTGGGATGAAAAGGTTCTTCAGGATCTTCTTGATCATTTCAGACTATACAAAATTACACCATCTGATAATTCTGATATCTGAATTCTTGGTCAATTATAATTACAGTTATTCCATCAATTTATGAAAAAAAAAAATAACAATGCTGTCCTTTATATTCTGTTAAATTTTTATTTAACTAACAACCAGGCATCAGACAATCATTAGTAGTTGGATTTGGATAATGTTAATAGCTATAAAGTGTTGTTATTAACTACAACTTTGAAGTTTAAAAGAAAAATCACTAATAATAGGCTAGAAAGTTGCATACAAACAAATTAACTTGTATGTCCTTTTAAGTCATTTAGCCAAACTGTAATGTTTTTTCTCAGACCAAATCCCAAATGTCTCCTCTTTCACTATGTAGTGCACTACATAGGGTGAATACTCCACTGTATCCTTCTCTAATGTAGTGCACTTGGAGGGAAACAGGGAACCATCTGGGATTCAGCCACTAACTGTTAGCAGAACAGCTCAGCTAGTTTAACTTACCTCATGTTTTTAAGTAGCACGCAGAGAACATCCTCAAATACAGACACAATAACAAGCTTTATTTTTAAATCTATCAAATCCTTTACTCTGAACATCAGCCAGGAATACTTTCATGTAGTGATGATTACCTCAGTGAGCAAGCTAAACTAAGAGTAGAAAAAAAAAAAAAAAAAACACTGCAGCTCCTCTTCTTCTGCTGGGAGTTTACTGAGGAGCAGATGTTCAGAGCGCCGGCTGCTGGAGCATTCTGTTACTCACAAGTGCTTTAACTCTGCCACCCCTCATAAACTGAGAACTTCATGCTGAAATGATTTAACACATTTGTGTAATAAAAAAAAAAACATTGTGCATTAACACAACTATTAATCTGGTACAGTACTTCAGGATGTTCCTTCTGAATATTTTAAGAATGGTAAGGAAATCTAGTAGTTGTTCTTCTTCTATAGGGGTCACCACAGCAGATCATTGGTCTGTATATTTGATTTCTCAGAGTTTTTAGGCCAGATGCTCTTCCTGACGCAACCCTCCGGGCTTGGACCGGCACTGGGAGTGCACTGTCATGTGCAACTCCACTGGCTGAGATTGGTTCCCTGGCTTGAGGTGAGAGCGCCGAGGCCAAACCACTAGTCCTCCAAGGACCCTGAGAAGGAATCTGCTAGTTATGGAGGAAAAAATCTATCATTCTGATACAGCTATGTTGGCACAATGCTCAGGTCTGATTCAAGTAATTTAGAATCCATTTTCAGAATTGTACAGCATTATACTGAAACTGCTACTTATTTTAAAAACAAAACAAGAAAAGAAGAAAAGAAGAAGAAGAAGAAGAAGAAGAAGAAGAAAAAAAGAGCACCTTATAATCTTTAAAGTCAGGCTGACCCCAGAGTACCTTTTTATTCCACCCTCCTTCCCTTAGCTTCCTGGTTCAAGTGTAAAGATGGTGTCAGACATGAGACGTTTTCTTTGAAGATATGGTGATTGTGTCATTCGTATATATACACACAGCTTAAACAAATTATCAGAACTAGTATTAGGTCAGTTGTTTCCATGGGAGCAGTATTAAATGTCTGACGGTTGCACATTAAAGAGACGGCTCCATGTTGGAGCACTTGTGTATGTTAAATGCACCTGAATTAGTAAATCTTCGTCCACACTGTACGCACTGAAACGTTTTCTCAGCGATGTGAATGCACTGGTGTTGTATGAGATTGCCTTTGGTTGTAAAACTCTTCCCACACTGCAAGCAGCGACGAGTTTTTTTTCCATTATGAATGTGCTGGTGTCTTTGGAGCTTACTGTGTTGGGCGAAACTCTTCCCACACTCGGAACAGTGATACGGCTTCTGTCCTGTGTGAATGAACTGGTGTGCTTTAAGAGTACTTTGCTGATTAAAACTCTTCCCACACTGTGAGCAGTGATACGGCTTTTCTCCATTGTGAATGCGCTGATGTCGCTGGAGATTACCTTGCTGGGCGAAACTCTTCCCACACTCTGGGCAACGGTACGGCTTCTCTCCTGTATGAACTGAGTGGTGTATTTGGAGATTGCCCTTGGTTGTAAAACTCTTTCCGCACTGTGAGCAGTGATACGGCTTCTCTCCTGTGTGACCACGCTGGTGTATTTGGAGATCACTCTGTCGAATAAAACTCTTTCCACACTGCAAGCAGTGATGTGGTTTTTCTCCTGTATGAATGCGCTGGTGACGTCG
>JAKKZN010000019.1:16757621-16768385 GCA_033441825.1 Pangasius elongatus | reverse complement strand
TTTATTTCTGTAAAGCTGCTTTGTGACAGTGTCCATTGTTAAAAGCGCTATACAAATAAACTGAACTGAACTGAACTATTGTTTAGACAATCTAACAGGGCACACCTGGGCAACAAGAAACACCTGTCAATCACATGCTTCAATACTTCTGCTCATCTAAAATTTGTTGGTCTGCCACCCAAGGTGCCATGCCTTTAGTGTATAGCAAAAACAAACGAATCAGCCTTGCCGGTCCAATACTTTCAGAAGAGGACTGTACTTGTCCATTATAACTCTGTTGAATATAGTGCTTAATTTCTGTGACGATGTTGTTTCCGTTTATGTGGTGAGTGTTTTTTTTGTTTATGGTTTAAACACAGAGAAAGACGGTGTGTTAATTAAAGACAAGAATGTCTTACAGTATTGTATAATGCATGTATTTTGCATTATTATTGTTATTTTTTTTCATATATCATATTCTGCGCTATCTTGTCACATGTAATTTAACACAAAGAAGCTCCTTATAGTTGACTGACTTGTCAGAATTCCTTAATGTCTGACCTGTAGCAAAGTGGAAGCTGCTCCACCCATCAAAAGCAAAGGTGACTCAGCCATCTGAGCATTCTTCACTGCAGTAACTGTGTTAGTAAGGCCTGGTCCTGCTGTTACTACAGCCACACCTACTGTACCTGCATGGGGGAAAAATTCCCAGAGTTTACCAGTAGTGTTTTAACATGTGAAGTATCTGATCGACGTACTGAGACTTCACTCATGCATTCACATTCGG
The DNA here is from genome assembly GCA_033441825.1 of Pangasius elongatus. Classification (NCBI taxonomy): domain Eukaryota; kingdom Metazoa; phylum Chordata; class Actinopteri; order Siluriformes; family Pangasiidae; genus Pangasius; species Pangasius elongatus. Next base: position 16,767,619 of record JAKKZN010000019.1, on the reverse strand, counting down.
CAAGTGGAAGGCAGAGATATCAATATTGAAGTGGAGAGAAAAACAAACAGCTTGTAGAATTATTTAAGAATAAAAAGCAAAAATGTTCCTGATACGGTGACACCCTTAAATTTGGCTCTTTTGGAAAAAGACATGGTTATACCACCAAATTTTCAGCTTGCTAATAAAATTACAGAGGCTAGCTCTTTTTTTCTTTTCTTTCAATTCAACCGTAGTTCATATGACAATTTTAATTTAGAACACAGATTACCAGAGAGTCTTGCTACTGCGTCAGCAGCAAACACGGCTGTGGCTTCATGACGCGTGTCCACAATACGGATCCCCAGTTTCTCACATGCCACCAGGATTGGAGAGATGTGTCCACCAACCAACGTGAAAACAAACTTGATGCCATGAGCCTGAAGCACCTCTGCCACACTCCCGCCTCCTTGCCGAGGACTCTTCCTGTCCGTCTGAGAAGAGTTGTAAGAGTTAATGAAACAGTACACATAGATCCTAAGAGACATCCAGCTTAGACTTAGTTAATCAGACAGCCATTATTGTCGTTAGCATTTTTAATGCCAATAGATTAGTTGATTTTAATGTTATTTTGGCCACTGAGTAGCAGTGACATGTCCTGAAATCTCGTGCATCAAGTGCGTAATATGTGCTTTTATGATACTTAGTTACTGTATTTTTTTTTATTCCTCTGCATGTCAATGTTCCTGTTTGGTTTTTTAGTTTAGTCTTATTAAACTACAACTTATTAAAACTTATATAACAACTATGTGGCAGTAAGAGGCAATGCCAAGTCCAAACAGTCATGTTTGGACAGGAAGTGGAAAGCTGGTAGAGGCATAAGCAAAATCTACTGAATTTTAAAAAGGAGTGTGCCTCAATGAACCTCCATCGGGTGGGTATCCGAATCAGAATCTGAACGTAGTGATTCGACAAACATTAAAATGTTAAATATATTATAAATGAAATAGCTAGATAATATTTCCTATAGATGTGTAGGTCTCAATCCCTATGGCCATAACGTTATATAACGTTGCCCTTGGTAATTGCTCATCTAAGTTCAAAGTTCACTCCTGTGACCAACTCTATCTGCTCCAGGATAATCAATAATTACAATCTTAATTATATCATTCCATCAGTGCACAGACAATACGCAGCTCTATATGTCTTTATCTCTTGATCCTCAGTGGTCTATGTGGTTTTTATTTCACTGCTAAAAGAACAGCAATCCTGGATGTGTTACAATTTTCTGCAGCTAAACAATGATAATAGAGAAATCCCTGCTATTAGGAATGGCACTCAGAGAAAAGCTCAGAGAAAGCATTCTAGTTTATCTGGAGGCCCTGTGAAGGCTAAAAACTGCAGAGACTTATTTTTGATATTTTGATGTCTGTAAAGGCAGAGGTAGCTCAGTGGTTAGGACGATGGGCTACTGATCGGAAGGTCAAGAGTTTGATCACTGCCAAGCTGCCACTGGTGGGCCCTTGAGCAAGGCCCTTAACCCTCAACTGCTCAGGTGTATAAATAAGATAAATGTAAGTCGCTCTGGATAAGGGTGTCTGACAAATGCTATAAATCTATAAATAAATGCTATCACCTCAGAAACATGTCCAAGGACTTTGATGTTCTCTCAACTGCTGACAGCGAGAAACTTATACATGCCTTCGTGCCAACTCGTTTTAAATTCTGTAACACTCTCTTATCTGGTTTGCCAAAGTGCTCCATCACTAGTTAACAGAGAGTGCAAAATGCTGCTGTGTGAAGTTCACTCCTGATCTTATCTTGACGTGCCGTAAATTCAGAGATCACATTACATGTTTGCAAACATCTGCCTTCACTACCGATGTCTTTTAGAATTGATTTAAGATATTTTATCACTGAATTTCAACCTTTGTGATCTTGCTACACCATACCTCAGTGAATTGATTGTTAGCTCTCGGATCAACAAGCAGAAATACACTAGTTGTACCCGCTAGCTGGCTATAGAGTGGTGAGGCAGCTTTTTGTTCTCCATCCCTGATGGCCTGTTGATCTAGATATATTTACGAGAAGACTCAAAACTTACCTGTACTTCAGAGTGTTTAATTAATTTTTATTCATGCCAATTTTCTCTTTTAACTGTTGCACTTAATTCAATGATTTTACGTCATTTTATTTTACTGTTGATGATCATTATTATATATTTCTGGTTTTCTTTCTTTTCCTGCCCTAATTTTTATTAAGTCATCTCTGTCTGTAAAGCACTTTGTGACAGGAGGCCACAGGTGATCCGACTTGGGAGCCTCATGTCCTCCTCTCTGACCCATAGCACAGGAGCTTCTGTACTCTCTGTTTACACAACTGTGTAGCACAGCACAGCTTAAATATCATCCTTAAATATACACCATTGTAGGTAATACCTTGGATGCTGATGAGATGGCTTACAGAGAGAAGGTCAGAGCCCTGGCTGTTTGGTACTCAGACAACAATCTCTCTCTGAAACTCAGCAAAACAAAGATGATGATCTTGGACTACAAAAAGAGACAGGAGGATGAGCATGCCCCTATTCATACAGATGGAGTGGTAAAAGTTTGTACGCTCAAATGGACCTCAAATGGTCCATCCACACTCACACAGTGGTGAGAACAGCCCAAGAGCGTCCGTACTTCCTGAGAAAGCCGAGACAGTTTGGAAAGGCTCTGGATATTTTCATGAATTATTTATAGCTGCACCATTGTGAGCATTGTCAGTGGATGCATCACGGCCTGGTACGCCAGCTGTTCGAACACAGGGACCTACAGAGTGGTGAGATCAGCTGAGCTCTTAATCTGTAGGACCTAAAGAGGTGACCAGAAAGATCCCCAAGGACAGCAGGCATCCAGAACACTTGCTCTTTCATCTGCTTCCATCCAGCAGGCGCTACTGGAGCATCCGGGTGCAAACAAACAGACTCAGAAACAGTAGCTTTCCCCAAGTTATCAGACTCTGAAACAGTCGATGATCGAATAATGGCACAGCCATCTTTACGCACACTTCACGCTTACTACGTACAATATCCACCTATACTCGTGCATTCTGTGTATACGCAGTCTATTTTTGTCTATTGAAAGTTTTGTTTTATTGTGTTTATTTTATATTTGCATTTGCACATTTGTTTATTTACTCTCTTATACACTATTGATACTAGACGAGAATTTCAGTGTAGACTTTTGCACGTGTCAACTGCGCAAACAACAAATTAAGACTTTGTCTTCAAAGGACGCTATCGGGTGAAATTATTTCTTTTGACCTTGAGTGACCTTGACCCTGTTTCTAACCAGGTCATCTGTTGGGTATGATGATATTTCTGTATCAATGCTACAAAGACTCAGTAACTCGTTCTTGATATAAACAGACCATAGAAAATATATTGGGCATAAAAAGTACTATATAAATGAAGATTGCTTATTATTNTTATTATTATTATTATTATTATTACTATGGTATTATAGTAGTTTTTGAAGTGTGCATTGAAATGGGTTCCTGCAGTCACACTCTAGGCTTGCCTTCAGAGAAAGTCTGTACGTAAGTAATAAAGTGCTTTAGTTTTTAACATTTTAGGGTTACTTACCTGATGAAACAGCTGGTAAAGCAAGCCCAGTCTGTAAGCAGCAAACAGCAATGCCAGTAGCACTGCAATGACACAGCAGCACACCACCGTTCCGGTGTCCATTTGCAGGAAATGTCTTTATCAGCCAGGAGAATTCAGTCCAGGTACAGGTGTCACAGCCTGTGAGTAAAGGTGCTGCAGAAATCTACCTTCCTATCATCCGGAGATCACTTTACTACTCCTGCGGTTCTTAACATCAACAACAAGTAACTTACTTGTCTATTGCTCAACATGTTACACACGACTCATCTTATCTTAAACTTATACACCACCCGAAACCTGTCCGTTGTTGACCTGTGAACAGGATCCGCCCATTTTTTTTCTCTCCAAGTGCTCCGCTATAAGTGCGCAGCTCCCCCGCATCCCAGGTGTAGCGCCACCGTGACGTGGAGTCAAAGTAACACGCAACGACCAGCTGAGAGGTTAAGGTTAAAACACGCACAAGCAGAGCTGTGCGCATGCGCGGTGACTGACCGCGTAATCTCGCACAATCTCGCGTTCACAGCGCCACCTGCTGGAGCATTCTGTTAATCACGAGTCTGTGACCAGCATCACAGGGATGTGTGACGCAAACTAATTTATTTTTTCTTATAATCTGACACCAAAGTAAATGCCAAGGCTAATATCATGATATTGATACATTTAAAAGTCATCAATTCTTCACATTTCAGTTCATTATTGTTTACTGGAGTGAAATAACTCAATAGCAGAGCAGAGCTGACCACGCACGCGCACACACACACTCCTTCTTGTTGTCCAGTACTGGAGGAAGAATTTCATTTCAGTTAATCTCAGTTACACTAATAAGCCATGTTCATAAAAGGTATATACTGTATGCTGTATCTAATAAACTGTGCTGAATTTGTATTACATTAACTATCCTGTAAAAAGGTTCATGGGGGTTCAAACCCAAAATCCAACCCCCTAGCTATGGCATGGTTGTGTGTGTGTGTGTGTGTGTGTGTGTACACCAATCAGCCATAACATTAAATCCAACTGCCTAATATTGTGTAGGTCCCTCTTGTGCCACCAAAACAGCTGTGACCTGTCGAGTCATGGACTCCACAAGACCTCTGAAGGTGTGCTGTGGTATCTGGCACCAAGACATTAGCAGCAGGTCCTTTAAGTCCTCTAAGCTGTGAAGTGGAGCCTCCATGAATCGGACTAGTGCGTCCAGCATGTCCCACAGATGCTCGATCGGAGGAATCTGGAGGCCAAGTCAACACCTTGTCATGCTCCTCAAACCATTCCTGAACAGTTTTTGCAGTGTGGCAGGGAGCATTATCCTGCTGAAAGAGGCCATTGCCATGAAGTGGTGTACTTGGTCTGCAACAATGTTTAGGGTAGGTGGTATGTGTCAAAGTAACATCCACATGCCAGGACCCAAGGTTTTGCAGCAGAATCAGACCATGTGCATCAATGAACCTTGGGAGCCCATGACCCTTTCACCAGTTCACCAGTCATCCTTCCTTGGACCACTTTTGGTAGGTACTAAGCACTGCACACCAGGAACACCCCACAAGACCTGCCATTTTGGAGCTGCACTGACCCAGTCTTCTAGCCATCACAATCTGGCCCTTGTCAAAGTCACTCAGATCCTTACGCTTGCCCATTTTTCCTGCTTCCAACACATCAACTTCAAGAACTGACTGTTCACTTGCTGCCTAAAATATCCCACCCCTTGACAAGTGCCACTGTCACCTGTCAGTGGTTTTAATGTTATAGCTGATCGGTGTACAAGTCCATTAATTATTATTGCTCATCCCTATGTTTGTATATTTTAATTTAGGATTTATTTTAAGTTGAAAAATACACCAAAGTGTATTTTAAACACTTCTTATAACACACTAATGGCTAGAACCAAACAGGTGAAGTCAGCTATTTTAGTTGTTAATATCAGCTACTAAGATTCCATTCATTTTTCTGAAAAATGACAAAAAATTAGCTTTGTTTAGCTATGTTAGTTTTAGTACATTGGCGAAAGTAAGCATGCACATATACCATTTCAGGGATTTGCTCTGTAGTGCCAAGATGAGCTGTGCGCCACTGAGATCTTTCCTCCACACATACGGACAGCTTTGATAGTGAATATGTGCTAGCATAAAAGCATGAAATACCTTCAATGTACACATTTCCATGCATATGACAAAATTTTAATCCATTTGTCACATCTGATCAGTTCAAAATTCATTAATAACATTCAAATTTCTAATGGTATGATTTTAACTCCATACTTCTGTCCTGTGTGAATGATCCGGTGTGCTTCGAGTGTGCTATGTCGAGTAAAACTCTTCCCACACTGTAAGCAGCAATACGGCTTCTCTCCTGTGTGAACACGTTGGTGTCGTTGGAGATCACTATGTCGAGTAAAACTGTTCCCACACACTGAGCAGTCATATGGCTTCTGTCCTGTGTGAATGCGCCAGTGTGATTTAAGAGTACTCTGTCGAGTAAAACTCTTCCCACACTGTGAGCACTGATACGGCTTTTCTCCTGTGTGAATACGCTGGTGTCGTTGGACATCGATCTGTCGAGTAAAACTCTTTTCACATTGTGAGCAGTGATACGGCTTCTCTCCCATGTGAACACACTGGTGTCGTTGGAGATAACTTTGGTGAATAAAACTCTTCCCACACTGTGAGCACTGATACGGCTTCTCTCCTGTGTGAATGACCTGGTGTTGTATGAGATTACTCTGTCGAGTAAAACCCTTCCCACACTGTGAGCAGTGGTACGGCTTCTCTCCTGTGTGAATGACCTGGTGTTGTATGAGATTACTCTGTCGATTGAAACTTTTTGAACACTCTGAGCAATTATACAACTTTTCTCCTGTGTGAACGCGTCGGTGTATTTGGAGGTCACGTTGTCGTGAAAAACTCTTCCCACACTGTGAGCAGTGATACGGCTTCTCGCCCGTGTGAATGACCTGGTGTTCTTTGAGATCTCTCCTTTGAATAAAACACTTTCCACACCATGAGCAGTGATGTGGCTTCACCCCTGTGTGAATGTACTGGTGTCGTCTGAGATTACTCCGGTCAGCAAAACTCTTCCCACACTGTGAGCAGGGATAAACTTCTTTCTTCATTCGCTGATCAGAGGTATTACCAGACACTGTTTGCTGAATACTGTTGCTTATTATGGGAATCAGATTCTCATATTTTATCTCTCCTGATTTTAACTTCTCATATTCCTCATAGTGGCATCTTCTGATGTGTTTGTGGAGGTAATTTTGGGATGTACTAGAAAGTGAACACCAGGAGCAGGACAAGACTTCTAACTGGGCAGCGTTCATTTCTGGAACAGAAAATGAACAGCATTAGAAACATATTGTAAAATGGAATAAAATATTTATATTATTTTATAGGAAAAACTATGACCTAAACATAGGCTCTATGAGGTGTGCATCAGAAGCAACAAAAGTTATAAATTCTGGTGAACATGCACAGAGAGTGACTGAAGAAAAAAAAAATCACCCAGTGTGTTCCTGCCAGTAATGTTAACACTTTTCTTATCTGGATGAAGTCCTGTAGTAAACTTATTTTAGAGATTCTAAGAGATCCCAACAAGGTGCAACAAATATTATGGGATACCACACCATCATGGGTCTGTCTGAAGACACATATGTTTACACCTCTAAGGCAGGTGATGCATGGTGACAGTACTTGGTTGCATCAACCATCACCATGGTCTCCTCTCAGTTCAGCAGCTGCTCTTCACCAAGCTATGACTGTTTTGCTGGACAGTTCAATGGTATCTTCTTCTTCTGCCTTAGAGAACAGTGGTCATATGAGAAACACGTCCACTTTTACTGAACATACACTACATTTCTCTAAAATGTTCAGTTTCAGTAGTAGAGTCCTCTCATACAGGATGCCATTGCATTTTAAATAGTGGTAATGACCCTATACGGCAGGCACTATAGGTCTGGGCAGGGTTGAACTACCTGGCGTCTTGCTTGGGATGGTGGGCATAATACACTATATGGCCAAAGGTTTGTGGACACCTGACCATCACACCCATATGTGGTTCTTCCCTAAACTGTTGCCACAAAGTCTGAAGCACACAGTTGTATTGAACATCTCTGTGTGCTATAACACTGCAATTTCCCTTCACTGGAACTAAGAGGCCCAAACCTGTTCCAGCATGACAATGACCCTGTGCACAAAGCGAGCTCCATGAAGACATGGTGTGTGAAGGTTGGAGTGGAAGAACTCGAGTGTCCTGCACAGAGCCCTGACCTCAACCCCACTGAACACCTTTGGGATGAACTGGAACACCGACTGCACCCCAGACCTCCTCGGCATCCCAACATCGCCGCCTGACCTCACTAATGCTCTTGTAGCTGAATGAACACAAATCCCCACAGCCACACTCCAAAATATAGTGGAAAGACTTCGCAGAAGAGTGGAGCTTATTATAACAGCAAAGGGGAATAAATCTAGAATGAGATGTTCACAACAGTGCCCACAAACTTTTGGCCATACATGTATAGTGTTCTGGGGACAGAAATGACAAGTTATGGCCTTTAGTCAATTGCAACATAAGGCAATGATGCCTCCCAAACACTGGCACTTTTGCACCTCCAAGCTCTCTGCTAGGAAGAGTTGAGCTTAATCTTCCTCACCATAGTGTGCACTTAGAAGCTTGGTAAGGGAGGCTTGTATTGTAAATGGAAAGTTTTCCTTCCTGGGCAGATGCTGCATTGTTGGCACATTAAGCTGTTTCCTCTGAGAAAATTTTCCTATATGGCACCAACTGCAAGGCAGAATAATCTGATGTGAGACAATGGTTCATCCTGGGACTGGCTGGCAGTCCAGACCTGTACATAGCCAGACAGTTCTGTGGCCCAAGCTAAAAAGTCTAAGCTAATGACCCTAGCAGTAGTCATCATTTCTCAAAGGTAGAATACCCTGAGATAATATGTATGCTGCCAGGCAGAGTGACGTACACTGTTAAAAAGACTTGTCCCAGGATGGAGCCAGCTCCATGACAAAGTCTAAAAACTGTTGCTGAGAAGGAAAGTAATTGGTTTTTGACTTGCTGGGCCAAACAGCACAAGTGCTGTGTTTTCTCAGCAGCCAAAGGGACTGTCTGGTCTGCATATCTTCGGTTTCTTCCTCCAAAATGCTATACTCATTAATACAGAGAATACCGTCGTCAAAATCTGAGATTGCTATTTGTTCTGGTTTGCACATCACAGAGAGATGTGCCATCCAGGGGCAAGGCCATAAATTGAATAGTGTGTGGGCCTGGGTAAAACAGGGTGGACATGGGCTTGAAAGTCACTCAAAATAAATTAAATGCTTGTAGAAATTGGCCAATGAGATGAAAAGCTATCACTCAAGAGGTTTGGGCCAGTTGATAAGCCTACTTGTGCCTAATTCACTTCAGTTCACAACATAAAGTACTGTCATCACAAATGCCAGTTGTTTACTGCAGCACACATGCAAACACTTGCGCATACGCACACACACTGCCACAGCTGCAGCAGATTTAAAAAAAAAAAAAAAAAAAAAAAAAAACACATTTCAGGAACATTGCCAATCAATAGGCTTAACATGAACACAGCAAAAGGCTGCCACAGAATGCACTTAGTTGTGCATAACATGCCTTAAATATAAACCAAATCCAGCATCTGAACACACCACACCTAACAGAAATCACAAAATTAAACTACAATTTTCAGAAAATAGGCTGATAAAATTAGAGATGTTTATTCTACTGTGTTTTACAAGTGTTTTTGACATTTTAGTAAGCCAACTATAATTTAAATTCAGTGAAATACCAGTTTATCCAAAATGCTATAGCCACACTACTACTGTTAATTTCACACTATGTGAAATTAAATCAAGCAGTTTGAGCAGTTTTTCAAATCAGACACAACATTAAAAAAGGGGGTTGTCCTGCCTTTTAAAAACATTTTAACTTTATTAACAGAATAAATAGTCAGAAAGGCCCACTGCATCATCAGATTTTTATTAAAACATTTCATTCATACACAAAACTACAGCAAAAGCCTTCAGATTTTGATTGATAAAAAGGAAACCAGGCTTACTCATATTCCTATGCACAATACACAGTCATAATTTTAAAGCATTTTTTTATTACACTTAAAAATGTTTTAGTGTTGAACAATGCATTCCTCAACAAACTGAAGCTCTGTTCTTCACCTTTCAGATGAGTCTCATCTCCACTCAGACAGTGTGTTCCAGTGTTAACAGACACCGATGTACATTTCTTGTTATTATATCCTCTGAGTACACTGTACGAGTGGCAAGGGGAAAAGACATACCATGGCATCCTTTTTTCAGAGGAGGTAAACTCTTGATTAGACTCGCCTGCTACATGGCTGCACATCGTGCAGAAAAGTTTA
>JAKKZN010000019.1:16743202-16757521 GCA_033441825.1 Pangasius elongatus | reverse complement strand
GCATCCTTTTTTCAGAGGAGGTAAACTCTTGATTAGACTCGCCTGCTACATGGCTGCACATCGTGCAGAAAAGTTTACACCTGTTGCTGAGCAACGTCACTCAATGCGGCTTCTTAAAAGGGGCAGCTCCTATCAAGAGAGAACTGTTTTTATGAGTAATTTTAACAAGACCGCAGTGTAACTATCTACAATTATCTATAAAAGCGATTTTTTAGGTGGGCCAAGCCTCCAGATGAGTGGGTGTATAATCACCACTGACTCCATATGTATGTTCCAGGTATGTTGTTGGCATCTGAATCTCACTGGGATGGATCAGCAGATTCAAAGACAAAAGTCGGATGTTGCTCACCAGGGAACTTTTTTCCCCCGTACACAGTAAAAGACGACTAGTCTTGTAGACGACTAGATACATGTTTTAGAATGCATCAGAGCTCTCCTAGCATGGACTATCCCCAGGCAAACCAGACAGGCAACAGGTTGATCTTTCTGGTGCAGAGAAAAGAAATGCTGGTTTTCTTTGTTAGGCAGCTGTTGGCAAGCTAAACAGTAGATAGTTTAGACACCTGATACATGAGTTGTCAATCACGTTCAAAAACAATGCACCATGGAAATCAAAGGAGCAATTTGAGAACGTAGCAAATACTCCAAGTAAACTACCTAGCCATTTGAGGAGACAGTGGTGATGAAGGCGGTCTAAATGACATGATCCTCTACATCATCCTTTCAGGTGTAAATACATCAGTCTTCCTCCAGATGCACAAAGGTGTGGTGCCTTGTACTACCATACTACCTGTTTGAGTAAACTGAAGAAAAGGCAACAACTCCATGATGGCTTCAGCTCCCTCAGAGAATCAGGCAGATTTGCTAACAAACTTTCAGCTTACCTTCCTAGATAGTCACTCACACTCACCCACATTTAGTAACCACTTTATCCTGATCAGGGTCACAGCTAATTCAGAGCTTATCCTGGAAACACTGGGCATAAGGAGGTGATACATCATGGGTGGGACTCAAGTCCATCACAGGGCACCATGCGCACACACACTTATACACATTTACACACTCATTTTCACACCTAGGGGCAATTCACCTACTGCCAGGTTTTTGGGAGATAAGACAGAAACTGTAGGACACAAAAGAAACCCACACAAACATGGAGAAAGACATGCAGAAACAAACATACAGAGACTCCACACAGACAGTACCCTGGGCTCAGGATCAAACCGGTGACCCTGATGCTGTGAGGTAGCAGCGCTATACCCGCTGCAACACCTTTCCATATTTTTCTAAAATGAACTGTATAGCAATCTTTAAAAGGAGTTTTACAATGACCGTGTTACTTAACCCATTGTACGGTGGTAGTCTTCATCCTCGGACTCTTCCTCTTTTACATGCTTCCTTTGAAATCCTCCATTCAGTTCGACTATGTTTTCCACAGAGCTTGATGTTCCATCACCTGAAATTCCACCATGTATGTTTAAACACTTTCATCTCAAGTTCAACTCTGAAGAGCAAGGGGATGGAGTTGGCAGCACAAGTGTTGAAAAACTCATGAATAAATTCAATTTATGAATATAAAGAGTTAATGAGCTCCAGTATGGAGCCTAATATACCATGTTTTCTTACAGAGATAGTCTTCTTCTTCAAGTTCTTCCTTTTTTGCATGTGTGTGTTGACACACAGGCGTGATGTGTCCCACAGAGCCTGTCATGGTTTCACCTGAAATTTCATCATTTGAATTTAAATATTGCCATGTACGAAACAGATGAAAGTTCACTCACAAATGAAACTAAGTTAAAGTAAAAAGTATTACTGATCATCAGATTGAACTGTTATGTGCCATGTTGACTTACAAACATACTCTTCATATTCAGGTTCTTCCTTTTTTATATCTTTCTGAAGGTCTGGGACATGTCCCACAGAACTTGATGTCTCTCCACCAGACACTGTACAAGTTTCCATTTGCACACTACGGCAAACCTAACGACCAAAGAGTAAAAATACTTATTAACAAAGACAATCATCACTATTGATAGATCCTGATCTCTGCTCTGACTAAACTACGCTAGCTTTAGTGCTAAACTTATGTCCATAAAAATACGAGAGAGAATCAGTAACAACAATTTAAAGTGCAGTGGATAAATAATAATATAAATAAAAAAGAAAATGTAGGGCTGCTTTGAGTGGAGAGTGAAGCTCATTCCACCACTGAGGTACCAGGACAATGAAGGAGCAATAGATATACACCATAAGGACAAAAGTATGTGCACCCCTGACCATCACACCCATATGTGATTGCTGAAAATCTCATTCCAGATTTATTCCCCGTGTTTGCTGTTATAATGAGCTCCACTCTTCTGCAAAGGCTTTCCACTAGGTGTTGAAGCATGGTTGTGGGGATTTGTGTTCAGTGATGGTGGAGGGATGGTGAGAAGGTCTGGGGTGCAGTCGGTGTTCCAGTTCATCCCAAAGGTGTTCAGTGGGGTTGAGGTCAGGGCTCTGTGCAGGNGCTCTGTGCAGGACACTCGAGTTCTTCCACTCCAACCTTCACACACCGTGTCTTCATGGAGCTCGCTTTGTGCACAGGGGCATCATCATGCTGGAACAAGTTTGGGCTTCTTAGATCCAGTGAAGGAAATTGTAATGCTACAGCATACAAAGACATTCTATACAATTGTGTGCTTCCAACGTTGGGGAAGAACCACATATGGTCAGGAGTCCACAGACTTTTGGCCATATAGTGTATTTAAACCAACCTGTGCTGTGATCTGAACATGCTGCTGTTGATGGTAGTAATTACTTACTGTTCCAATATTCTGTTGTTCAAAGCCTTAAAAATGAAACACATCAGTCAATTACACACATGGCTAACCGTTACCTGTGAGCCAACAGGAGCAGAAGTGTCTGGAGGCTTTCTAGAACAGCATGGTTGGACCTCTGCTGACTCCATTTTAAGGTCTTATTAGGAGGTCTAAAGGGTTGTGTTTCTGGAAAAGGAGACTCAAATCAAAAGTTGAACCCCAGAATAATCTGTATACTAATAAAATATTAGGATTTAATTTCAAAAGAAATGGGGAGAGTGAGAATTAGTCAACATGCCCTTTTTTTTAATGCAAGACCACCGAACCCTGTATGCACACTAGCGAGTGACGTCACTTGTTTGTCTCTTGGGCCGTGGAGCGAGCGCTACTGTTGTTGCCCGTGGGCGTGTACCATCTGTCCAGCTCTGATGAGAAACAGTCATGATTAAAATGCTGCACATGATGTACTAAAGTATATAATTTGTCTTTAAAACATACTTAAAATTAATTCCAATATTTTAAGAAAGTGAAAAAAAAGGGTAAAAATTGTGCCAAGCTTCATATTAGCAGTGCAATAAATAAAAATGCAACATGCTGCTGAAGCCCATTGGGGTCGTCTATTCTCTGTTTCTTTAGATGGGACTGAGTCAGGAAAAAAAACTGCCTAGTTAAAAACACTCCAATGAGAAAGGATTCAGGGAGACTAAGAAGGATTCTTGCAGGTTCTTTAGTGTTAATATGGGTTTCTGCTCTTTATTTTTGTGTGAGGATTCGGGTAGATATCATTATGCTTCTCCTGTACACTATGGTTTTTTACAACCTGTGCTACTTCTACAGATTACTCACAGTTTACTTTATCTGTTTTGACTGGTGTGTTTATTGTATCTAGTGTTGGTTTATGAGACTATATATGTTCTGTTGCGTATTTATTTCATTGCCCTGTTTAAATGCAGGGTGTTATATTGCACCATGCAGGTTCTGAAAGAAGGTTATTTCCTTCAGTTACATGCAGCTGGTGAAGTTCTTTTTGATGTTCTTGACTATATAAAGTCACATCATCTGATAGTTGTGCCCTAAAGTTACAATCTGACCACTCTGGCTCCACACAGACGGCATGAAGATACATGAGATTACTGAGAATGGTACCACTTAAAAACCATGAAGATGGCTTTGGACTGCAATTGATATGAACAGCTTTACACTCAGGTCTCCATCAGTTTGACAACTTCAACAAAGTTAGACTTCATGTTAAAACTTATGAATTTCCTGTTTACATAATTGCACTTTTTGACCATGTAGTACACAATCACAAAGGGAATTATTTATAATCGCACTATCCGTTATCACCCAGATGAGGACGGGTTCCCTTTTGAGTCTGGAGCACTCCAAAGGATAATCAACACAGCTCAAAAAATCACTGGCTGCTCACTACCCTCCCTGTAAGACATTGCCTGCTCCCGCTATTTCACTAGGGCCAAAAACATCAAGGACACACCACACCCAGGCCACTACCTGTTTGATCTCCTGCCTTCGGTACAGATCCTTAAGAACAAGGACCACTCGCTTTCAGGACAGTTTTTTTTCCCAGATGTAAATGTACAGCACTACCTCTGATCACTGTGTCCAACTACAGTGACTTATTTCAACAATCTCTACTTTTGTCTACACTTGCTGTTTATATCATATGTAGAATGTCAATGTGCAATACTGCTCACTTTATTTATCAGGACTCTAAACTCTCAATGCACTAAATGTAGAATGTAAATGTGCAATTATTATCTCTGGTCACTCACTCAACTATGGTCACTTATTCCATTTCTATCTGTATTTCTGTGTGTTTATACTAAACTGTTTACACCAGTGTAGAGGGTAATGTGCAATACTATCACTGGTCACTTATTCAGAATGTTCTGAATGTTCAATGTGCAATATTATGACTTACTCACCTGCTGTACAAACTTTATACTTGCTGTATATACTTTTATTTATGGTATACTCACTTTACAGTCTTATTTATTATCTAATGTTATATGTTTGTTTTTATAACACCAGTCAGAAGCAGTGCTCTTAATTTCGTTGTATACACAGATATGCAATGACAATAAAGGCTTTCATTCATTCTCAAAGTTTCTTCTTCATGATGTCTCAGGGAGTTTTTCCTTGCCACCGTCACCTCCGGCTTGCTCATTAGGAATAAATTTATAAATCTGAAAATTTAAAATGTATATCCTGAACTTATTTATTTCTGTAAAACTACTTTGTGACAATGTCCATTGTTAAAAGCATTATACAATTAAAATGAATTAAAACTGAATTGATAGTTTCCTGATTTTTCTTCCATTTTTTTAAAGCCCTACTAGTTCTCTAACTTTGCAAATACTATATTTTTTTACTTTGTGAGGTGGTTTGGAAAGAGAGATATAGTATAAACCAACACTAATTAAATTAATTAAAAATAAAAATTAGTTTTTATAAAATGAATCAGTTACAAACAACTGCATAATCCACTCTCTAGAAAACAATAACCACCATTATTTCTCGCAATTATTTGGCCAATTTTGAAAAAAAAAAAAAAGAAGAAGAAGCTTTATTGTCAGAAAACAGGCTTTTGTAGACTGTATATTAAAATTCTACAATTAGAAAACCTGTTTCTGTATATGGAAAAATCTCATATAACTTACCTCAGGGTTTAAAGCAGAATGCAGTGAACATCCTCAAATATATACAAAAACAAGCTTTATTTTTAAATCTATCCAATCTGTTGTTACTTAATCCTGTCAGAAATCTTTTCAAAATGGAAAGGATTACCTCAGTGAGATGCTTCAACCGTTAGCTCGTCTTCTTCAGTTGTGGGTTTACAACCACGTTAAAGTTCACAGCGCCGCCTGCTGGAGGATTCTGAGTTTTGCTGCAGCTCAGGTCGAGGCTCCAGTTCTCCAGCTGTATACTGATGCAGTCCACGGACTCGTGATTAACAGCTGCTTCACTGAGGTAATAATCTCTACATGAAAATATTCTTGACTAGGTTTTAACAGTAAAAGATTGTTTCTACGCTCTTCTTGGAAACCTGAGGTAAGTTAAACTATCTGAGCTTAACACAATGGCTCACAAAATGGCTCCCTTCTCCCTTTGAAGTGCAGTACATAGAGAATGATACACTGGCGTGTTCACTTTGTGTGGTTCACTTTGAAACATGCAAAAAAACAAACAAACAAACAAACAAAAAAAACAATGGTGTAGATGGCTAAAATTTTATTTGTATGGGAAATTTTGTCTAATGATTATTGATCCAAGAGACACTATCTTCATCCAGTCAGTAATGATTAAGTAGTTGGGTTTCCATCCATCCATCCATTTTCCAATGGACGTGGTGCCAGTCCATTCCAAGGCACAATCACACACACACACTACAGACAATTTAGAGATGCCAATCAGCCTACATGTCTTTGGACTCGGGGAGGAAACCGGAGTACCTGGAGGAAACCCCTTCTGCACATGGAGAACATGCAGACTCCATGCAAACAGGGTGGAGATGGGATTTGAACCTTCAACCCAGGAAGTGTGAGGAAACAGTACTAACCACTTGGTGCTGTCCGTAAACCAGATTGGCTGGAAGTCCCCCTGCAAGCTGGCCTAGGTTCCCCGTTGCACTGAGCGAGGTTTCGAACTGCTCCGTCACAGAGTTAGCAGTGGTGAAATACCTCGAAATTTGAGCCTTCAACACTTTTTTTCTTTCTTTATATATTTTAAAAGTTTGTCTGAAGAGTATTAATTTACAAAAGAATCTGGAATTCTGCTTATGATTCGAGTCTCTTTTTCCAGAATCATGACTGTTCCGACCTCCTAATAACCCCTTAAATGGATTCAGCACAGGTTCGAATGTGCTTTTCTACAAAACCCCCACACATTCCTGTTCCCGCTGGCTCACAGGTAACATTTAGCCATATGTGTGTAATCTTCTGATATGACTGTTTTAAAGCTTTGTAGCTACAAATAAAGGATTCCTACAATAACAAACTCTTTCAATTACTTTCCATTTTCTAAATAATTATATTTAATCTTTGGCCATTAGCCTTGTGGGGATGTACAGACAGAAACTTGTACAGCTTCAGGTGGAGGGACAGCCAGCTTGGTGGGATATGTCACACCTGTGGACCTTCAGAAAGATATAAAAAAGGAAGAACCTGGAGATGACGACTACCTCTGTAAGTCAACAGGGAAGAACCCAGTCTAATCTGATGCTCAGATCATTGTAATAACCAACAGATGAAAATCGAGCAGAAGACTAGATTTTGGATTTGATCCAAACTGGGTCAAGATTACAGCAAGGTCGAATATCTGAAATAGTTTTTCTTCAGTATCATTATTTACATTTGAAGTATGTAATACTTCAAATGTAAATGGTATACAAATTAGTAACAAGAAGGACTAGACTTGTTGGTGGCAAAAGTTTTGTTTGTTTGTTTTTTACTTCACTTTTTTCCTTTAAATGTATAAATATATTTGGAATTTCAGGTGGAGGACCGTCATGCTCTGTGGGAGACCTCGCAACTGTTGACCAACAGAAATATATAAAAAAGGAAGAACCTGAAGATGAAGCCTACCTCTGTAAGACACCATGGTGTATTATGGTCCAACCTGGAGTTCAGTAAAACTTTTTAGTCTTAATTAGACATTATTTGTGGCTGGACCTGACCATCAACTCATTTTCCCTGTTATTCCTCAGTTTTTGTTCTTCCTAGTTTTATTTGAGATGGTAGAAAAAAATAGAAAGTGTTTAAGTTTAAATGTTGGCATTTCAGGTGGAGGGACATCCAGCTCTATGAAACATGTGGCCCAACAGAAGAAACAATTTCAAAGGAGGAATTTAAAAAAGGAAGAGTCTGAAGATGAAGACTACCTCTGTACAATGGGTTAAGTAACAATGTCACTTGGCGTTCATTCTAGAGGGAGCAGTTTATTTAAAAGAAAACAGATTTTTGGTTGAAATTCCAGGCTTTCATTGTCAGATCTGTTTGACCGTCTGGGCCCAGATGGTTTGTGCACAAACGGATGGCCTAGTTATTTATTTCAGTCTCAGATTTCTCATTGTTTTGGAAATACCACACATAGTTCTTGGCTACAGTCACCATAATTTTTTGTTAGTCTTATAGTGGATTGCTAGGTTTTTCCACCCCACTTTCTCCCTAATTTGATCTTGGCCAGTACCCGCCCCAGTCAGCTCTACCCCATCATATGACTGCTACAAACCAGGGAGGGTGAGGGATAATATGGGTTTCCTCCAAGCCATGGTAGAGGCTGTTGTCAAGCTCAGTGTGGCAAGCCTCTTAGACTAGCCACTATTTATTTTGCTAACAGCTGCATAGCATGAGCTTGTGGTCTGGAACTGCCTGCTGTTTAGCTTGTTAACAGCTGCATAGCAAGAGCTTGTGGTCTGGAACTGCCTACTGTTTAGCTTGTTAACAGCTGCATAGCAAGAGCTTGTGGTCTGGAACTGCCTGCTGTTTAGCTTGTTAAGAGCTGCATAGCAAGAGTTTGCATTCTGGCCCTACCTTTGCTCCAAAGAAGACCAGCATTTTTTCCTTTCCTTGTGGTTTTTCTCTACAGAGAAAAGATATACAACCCCCTCCGAAAGTATTGGAATGACAAGGCCAATTCTTTTGTATTTGCTATATTTGGGTTTGAAATCTTGAGATGATAGATCAGAATTTCAGTTTTCATTTCTTGATATTTACAGGAAAACACATTTTGTTTGACGTATAAATCAATTTAGGACATGGCACCTTTTGTTTGACCCCACCCATTTTTCAGGTCAAAAATAATGGAACATGTGACTTGACAGGTGTTCCTTGTTGCCCAGTTGTGATCTATTAGAGGAGACTGTGGTGATGAGGGCTATATAGGTGATTGGACCCTTTCTCATGACCATGCATTTGTCTAGGCTCTTTAAAAAAAGTTTACTGAACAACGTCGTCCACATAAAGGTGTTCGTGTTACTGGAAGTAACACAAAGTGAGACTTGGCCACTCTGCACATGTTCACCACAAGTTATAATTTTTTCCATAATTCATATGTATTCATATTCATATCCTATGTTTCATTTATATTGTTTCTCTAAAATAGTTTAAATATTTTATACTTTGTGATAAGTTTCTGATACTGTTCATTTTCTCCTCCAGAAATGGATGATGCACAGTTACAACTCTTCTCCTGCTCCTGGTGTTCTGTTTCCTATACATCTCAAATTTACCTCCATGTACACATCAGAAAATGCCACTTTGAAGAATATGAAAGACTGCTAGAATCAGGAGAAATAAAATCCGAGAACTTTATTCCCACAAGAAGCTCCAGTATTCAGGTACTCTGTGGTTCTCTCAACATTAACACATCTAATCAGCAAGAGCAGAAAGTAGCCCATCCTTGCTCACAGTGTGGGAAGAGTTTTACTGACCAGAAAAATCTCCTGAGACACCAGGACATTCACACGGGAGAGAAACCACATCACTGCAAAGAGTGTGGGAAGAATTTTACTCACCAAAGTGCCCTTCAAATACACCTGCGCATTCACACAGGACAGAGGCCATATCAGTGCTCACAGTGTGGAAAAAGTTTTGTTCATCAGTGTTCTCTTCAAACACACCAGCGTATTCACACAGGAGAGAAGCCTTATCACTGCTCACAGTGTGGCAAAACATTTACTGGAAAAACTCCTCTTAGAGTACATCAGCGCATTCACACAGGAGAGAAGCCGTATCTGTGCTCACAATGTGGGAAGGGTTTTAGCAATCTCGGTAATCTCCAAAGACACCAGCGCATTCACACAGGTATAAAGCCGTATCACTGCTCGCAGTGTGGTAAGACTTTTATTCAAGAGTATGATCTCCAAAACCACCAGCGCATTCACACTGGAGAGAAGCCATATCACTGCTCAGAGTGCGGGAACAGTTTTAGTCGACAGAGTGACCTACAGCAACATCAACGCATTCACACAGGTGAAAAGCCGTATCATTGCTCAGAGTGTGAGAAGAGTTTTTTTCGACAGAGTAATCTCATACGACATCAGCGCACTCACATAGCACAGAAACCAATTCAGTGCTTAAACTGTGGGCGGAGATTCACTTATTCAGGTGCATTTAACCTACACAGGTGTCCCAACAAGGACACATCAGCTTATAATGTATGATCTTTTAAAAAAAAATATCTGTTTTTATAATAGCTACAATGATTTGTTTTAAAGATTATGCATGTATTTTTGTACTTTTGTAAATTCTATATTTGTATATTTGTATAGTTAAAGATCTGTGTGTTGAAGGTGAACTCTGTCTCCCCTGCTTTTTTGGCAAGAAGTGTATAAAGTATAATGTCTGCCAGAAAAGTGAGTTTTACTTATTTTAGTTAACACATTTGCATCTTTGTATTACAACACAGAGAGTGGGATCATGGGTAATGCAAAGATGTGCTATCACTCAGTACCCCCATAAGCTATTCATATCTGCTGTGTTTTGCATAGGGCGAACCCTGAATGGCTGGCGGAGAGGTATGTTTGATTGAAAAGGTTTTGATGGAACGTTGTCACAGTTAATCAAATTCAGAATAACACTTTAATTCGGCATAAAATTGTTCAAAATACACCTGCAGTTTACACAATAAAATGCTGAACAATAAACTGTAAGCCACAAAATTTTCCTCTCGCATTCAGAACAATGACTGTATACTTGGGTGGACATTGCAACAGAGTGAAAAGTGAAGCCAAAATGTCTCCGAGTGCCTTTCATGTGGCAGCAGCACAATGCATACAATCTTGCAGATACAGGTCAAGAGCTTCAGTTCATGTTCACATCAAACATCAAAATTAGGAAAAAAAAAAAAAAAAGTGTGATCTCTGTGACTTTAACTGTGGCATGGTTGTTGGTGCCAGGTGGGCTGGTTTGAGTATTCCAGAAACTGCTGATCTCCTGCAGGGATTTTCACACAACAGTCTCGAGAGTTTACACAGAATAGTGTGAAAAACAAAAAACATCCTGTGAGCGGAGGATCTGCAGGCAACAAACACCTTATTGATGAGAGAGATCAGAGGAGAATGAGCAGATTACCAAATGCAAATTCAACACTTGGAATCAACTCCAGACCTTTTATCCCCTTAATTTGTCAAGAAATAAAGAGGAAACAGGTCACATCTGGCCATGAAACTCATCAGTCAATTGTCCCATTACTTTTTAACCTGTGAAAATGGAGGGACTCTGTAAAAATGGCTGTAATTCCTAAACAGATAATGCAATATTTTTGTTAAACCCCTTGAATTAAAGCTGGAAGTCTACACTTCAAAAGCATCTTGACTGCTCCAATTCAAAGCCATTGTGGTAGTGTACAGAGGCAAAATTACGAAAATTGTGTCACTGTCCAAATACTTATGGACCCGACTGTTTGTTGTGATGTGAGTAACAGAAAGCTCCAGCAGGTGGCGCTGTAACATTAACTCCGCCTTAAACTCACAACAGATGAAGAGGAGCTGCAGGTATTTTCCTCTCTGAGTGAAAAAGATTTCTCACTTCATCGTGGAAATATTCCTGACTGGGTTTTATAAAATAGATTTGATCCTTTGTCAGTATTTGAGGATGTTTACTACGTTCTCCTGTGATGCCTGAGGTAAGTTAACTAGCTGAGCTGTTCTGCTAACAGTTAGTGGCTGAATCCCAAATGGTTCCCTGTTTCCCTCCAAGTGCACTACATTAGAGAAGGATACAGTGGAGTATTCACCCTATGTAGTGCACTACATAGTGAAAGAGGAGACATTTGGGATTCAGCCTTAGTAAAAACTGGTTTAGTAAGCCAAATCGTAAAGACAGTCCCTTTTTAAGCTGATTGTTAGCAAGTTCATTTATTTTAGTTTTAGTTAATAGATTTGATCTTATTAAAGGATGTGATGGCTTTTTTTAAATGAATTTTTTGTTTTCCCTGTTACCTTTTAAATTAAATCATTTGTATGAAGTGTATTAGTATACAGATGATTCTTGAGTTATGACTCTGATTAATTATTACTTATAATTTGAGCTCCTTTTCAAGAATTACAGCCTTTAAGACCAAACCTTATGATGGAATCAGCAGAGGTCCAACCATGCTCTTTTAGAAACCCTCCACACACCCCTGCTCCTGCTGTCTCCCAGGTAACAGTTAACCGTGTGTGTGGAATTGTCTGATCTGTCTGATTTTTAAAGCTTTGAACATCTGATTATTGAAAACCTGAGTATAATTTCAGCACTGTTGTAACTGCTACAATAATACAGAGTGTCCCAAAACTCTCCATGCATAGGGGAAATTGTTAATTTTTAGCAAAATGTAACTTTATTTACAAAACATCCTCTACGTGATTGCCATTTATCTGACTTTTCTTCCTAATTAATTACTATTATTCATTGGTCATTAGCTTTGTAGGGATGTGCAGACAGAAACTTGTACATCAGGCTTTGTGGGAAACATCAACCCTGTGGACCAACAGAAACATATAAAGAAGGATGAACCTGAGGATGAAGGCTACGTCTGTAAGTCAGAAGAACACAATACAGCCCATTGTCACTCACTTTCAGTAACCGCTCAGATCACTGACTTGTACCCAGTTTGCATTTTGTATGTTTTTAAATTCAGTTGATGAAATTTCAGGTGAAGCAACGCCAGGCCCTGTGGGACACATCACACCTGTGGATGAACAGAAATATATAAAAAAGGAAGAACCTGAAGATGAAGAACATCTCTGTAAGACCACAGGGTGTATTAGGCTCCAACTTGTACCTCATAAATTTTATTACACTATATTTGTTCCACACATTCCCCCACTGTTCTTCAGAGGTTTACTTGAGGTGAAATTATTTAAAGGTAATTGGTGGAATTTCAGGTGGAGAAGCATCAGGCTCTGTGGAAAATGTAGCCCAACAGAGAGGATTTCAGAGCAAGCATGTAAAAGAGGAAGAATCTAAAGATGAAGACTACCTCTGTACAACGACAGTCTTGGGTTAAGTATCACTGACGCTGTAACACTCATTCTGTGCTATCTATTATCTGTCTGATGTCAAATCTGCTCGAACCTCTGGGCATTATGTTCGGAACACAGATTGCTGGAGTATCTGATTTATTCCACTCTTCCGTTTCACACAATTTTGGAAATACCACACACTGTCCTTAGCTGCAATTACCTTGTCCTTTTGTTGGTCCTGTAGTGGACTGCTAGGGTGTAATATTCACTGTAAGTGTCCCATTTTGGGGCCAGGGCTTCCAAGCAAGAGGCCAGATAAAATAATAATATCAATAATCAGTAAATAATAAAAATGTGGCACTGCTTACTTGTTCCAAAGTTATAAAAACATTGGTAGGTAATTGGGTCATTAAAGCATTAATGTGAAAATTGATTATATAAATCTGCTGTGCATTGGGTTTTACACATCTGTGACTTGTAACACCCTGTTCATGGTAACAATGGTATGTATAGCATGGGGGATTTTACTGTAAACGTCTGGTCCATGGCAGTAGCTAAGGCTGACTCCACAATTAGACATTAGCCTGAATTGCTGAACATGAACCCAGTCCCTGTAGCCATTCCCAGTATAATGACACTCATCTAGGAAGTCTGGGATTGTCAGCACATCTTTTTCATCTTCTTCCTCTGTTTGAGATTATTTATGATGGATGATATTTAGACTGCTTCCCTGAGTAGGTGGTGGAGTGCCATGTGGGACTGTGGTAGATCAGTGGTTAAGGCATTGGACTATTGGAAGGGTCACTGCCAAGCTGCCCCTGCTGGGCCCTTGAGCAAGGCCATTAACCATCAACTGCTCAGTAGTATAAATGAGATAAATGTAAAATGTAATGTGCTTCTACTTCCATAAATCGCTCAGGGTAAGGATGTCTTCCAAAAACCAAAAAAAAGGGCTGTTTTATGAGCTATGCATCTTCATTAGGATTCCTCTCTCTGTATGATTGGAAGAATTCCTTCCATTGGTGTTTTGCAGTGGGGTATTGTTTTGTGTTGGAAAGGACTTGACCTATAAATATCACTGGAAATCTGTAAATTTCCACAGTTATCTTTGTCTTGAGACCAGACTCAGTGTTTCTCCAGTTGGTTGTCTCAGCTTCCAAATGACTTTACCTTGGTTGCAGTCCAAACTGACTTCAAGTTGTAGCCAAATGTCCAGGGCTATTATTCGGTCCATAATATCGCTAACTGACACTGGAGAGTTGGACCAAATAACAGGGCCACTGTCTCACTTCACTGTTCTACTCTTGCTCCAACAGCCTTTTTGGATTTTGTGGTCACTGAGATTCTTCTACTTTTTGCTATACATTTGGGAATGCATGCAAGTCCTGCTCTGGTGTCCAGCAGGAAGTCAGTTAAGTTTTGTCCATTTTCAGTAGTGCATACATATAGACCCTGCTCACACCTGGTATTAACATCCATCTTGAGTGATCCGATCACAACTATAAACAGCTGTGTGTCTCGGCTGTCCACTTGTTGGGGTCCGATCACAGA
>JAKKZN010000019.1:16706460-16721662 GCA_033441825.1 Pangasius elongatus | reverse complement strand
TTACATTCACAGCAATTTATTATATTGTTATTCTTTTGCACTACTGTTATATCTGACACTTTCATACTAGAACTGTGCAGTGTTTGGCGCTGCACTGTCTCTTAGTGTGCCTATTGTCCTGTGTTAGTAGCTATTGTACTGTCTTAGTTATTGTCTTGTTTTAGTAGTCATTGTTCTGTTTGCACACATTTGCACATGCACTTTGTGTAGTAATGTGTAGTTTCCTTTAGTTCTGTGTTGTTTTATGTAGTTAATGGTTCCTGGAGGAACGTTACTTTGTTTCACTGTGTACTAACTAGCTGTCGATGGTTGAACTGACAATAAAGCCACTTGATTTGACTGTTGTGAAGACATTGGGGCAGTCTGGACCAGGTGTATTATTCTCCATGCACATTGAATGTGAGACACAGCTGTAGTTCTTCAGACGGTGGACCAGACCAGCAACATTTTGCCATGTGAATCACAACGACCCACTGATGTTTTGGCTTGGGGACATTGAAGAGTGTTGAACTGTTCACCCCTATTGGTATTTGCTCGTTACCATGTTGCTGATTTACAACAACATAATCTGTTAATTTCCATTTGGCTGACACTTTCAGGCTGTTCTATGAGCTATGCATCTTCTTTAGGATTCCTCTCTCTGGAAGAATTCCTTCCATTGGTGTTTTATAATGGGGAATTGCTTTGTATTTGAAGGGATGTAAACTGTGAATGTCACTGGTTCTATCTGTAAATTTCTACAATTTTCTTTGTCTTGAGACCAGGATTGATTTTTGTCCAGTTGGGATTTTTCTGGCTGTCTCAGCTTCCAAATGACTCTACCTTGGTTGAAGTCCAAACTGCCTTCATTGTCAAGGCCTATCAGTCGGTCCATGATATCGCTGACTAACACTAGAGCTGTGATGGATTGTTGGGCCAAGTGACAAGATTACTGGCTCACTTTCCTTTTCTACTCTTGTCCCTTAGCCTGACTGGTGAACTCTACTGTTCACAATGATTACATATTCTCTGGCTAAGGCAATGGTCCAGTCAATAGTCCAGTCAATTAGGTAGTCGTTGTTATTTGAGACACATTCACATTCACACTACAAATATGATGAGGCCATATGCATACTAGATCACCTCCAAATGTAGTTTGAGTGATCAGATCACAGTGCGTCTTTGAGCTGCGTTTGACCCCGTCCACACTTCTACTTGGTGCTGTCCGCATGCGATCCGAGTACTCACGACTTGTGTTAATGCCAGGTGTGAACGGGGCCATAAGCCATCTTCTCATTGCTGAGTTAGCACTAGCAGGGCCCTGGAGGAAGGGAAATCTATTCTGCCTAGAGATTTTAATCTGTGTTGCCTGTTTGATATTGTAATAGACTTTGTAATACCTTTTATTTTCTTCTCCAGAAAAAGACGATGCCCAGTTACAAGCAAGAAGCTCAAATATTCATCAAACAATGTCTGGTATTCTGCAAAAGCAGAAAGAAGTCCATCAGTGCTTGCAATGTGGGAAGAATTTTACTGAGCAGAAAAATCTCAAAAGACACCAGCGTATTCACACAGGAGAGAAACCACATCACTGTTCAGAGTGTGGGAAGAGTTTTTTTAGACAGTGTGGTCTCCAAACACACCTGCTCAGTCACACAGGGGAGAAGCCACATCACTGTTCGGAGTGTGGGAAGAGTTTCGCCCAACACAGTAATCTCCAACGACATCTGCACACTCATAATGGAGAAAAGCCATATCACTGCTCAGAGTGTGGGAAGAGTTTTAAGCAACAGAGTCATCTCCAGACACATCAGCGCATTCATACAGGAGAGAGGCTGTATCACTGCTCAGAGTGTGGGAAGAGTTTTATTTACCAAAGTTATCTCCAAATACACCAACGCATTCACACAGGAGAAAGACCTTATCACTGCTCACAGTGTGGGAAGAGATTCATTCGACAAAGTACTTTCAAAACACACCAGTTCATTCACACAGGAGAAAAGCCATATCACTGTTCAGATTGTGGAATGAATTTTTCCCATCCCAGTAGTTTCCGTGTTCACCGACGTGTTCACACAGGAGAGAAGCCGTATCACTGTTCAGTTTGTGGGAAGAGTTTTATTCAACGAGGTGGTCTCCAGACACACCAGGCCATTCACACAGGAGAGAAGCCCTATCACTGCTCACAGTGTGGGAAGAGTTTTATTCGACAGAGAACTCTGAAAGCACATCAGGTCATTCACGCAATACAGACATATGAAGTTAGGATCAAGCCATTTGAAATTCCAATTTAAATGCAGAAAAATCTGTACCGAGTCCAAATCTGAAATGGTATGTTTCTATGCTTACTTCAACCAACGTACTGAAACTAATATAGCTAACATTTCTTATCTTTTCTACCAAGTTGTAATTGTTTAAAAAGATTTAATTTTAGCAGCTAACATTAATAGATCATTTCTGTTAGTATTATACCAAATACTAATGTTATAGGACATTAATTTAACGGTGTAATATGGTTTAATAATGCAGAGGAAGCAGGACATGGACATGAAGTAAATGTTTGACATATGAGACAGATAACCTTGGTGAAGCGGCGAGCCTCATACTGATGGAGTTAACAGACTGAACTCCACTGTAAATTCACTACAGAAGACGACGAGCTGCAGTTTTTTTGTGTTCCTGTGTAGTTAATACATAGTGAAAGAGGAGCTAAATGGCTAAATTATAATATTATTGCATAATATAATAAATCACATGCTTGATGTTCAGGTTTTAATTTAAATGTCTGTTTTGTAGTTTTTAGTGATTTTTTTGGTGTCTACATGTGTTTATGTTTAGCATTTAAATGATTGTGAATCAGTGTGATTAAAGGAAGAGGATTTGAAATTTCTCCATGTATGTAAATACAGGTTTATATATGTACTTTTTTAATGTACAAAAGCCAGTTTTCTATTTATTTAAACTTTATTTAAAACTGTTTTGTTGCTGAATGTTTGTGACAAGAACAAACAGTAAAAGTGATTGTTTGCCATTGTTAAATTTGATTTAATTAACATTAGTTTATTCTGTGATAATTTTCTGAACAACTTCAGAAAGTCCTTATAAAACTAGAGAGTATAAAGTTAGAGAACTAGTCAGGCCTCACTAAAGGGTCGAGCCATGTGCGATCACCAGAGNATGGTGTGCAAAATCTCAGGCTTGTATCTGTATTAGTTTGAGATACAGAGGCTTTAAAAAAGGGGGTGTGGCTCTAATTTTTACTGTAAAAACGAGAGCTACAGAATTTTTTTTTTTACAAAATTCAACGAGTCATTACCTTTAAACTGTTCTGCTAGATGCGTGACATTTTCAGGGATTGTTGCGATTCACTGACATCAAACTGTTGGTTTCTTATTTTCTGATGCTCTTCTTGGCTTGTAGCACAGCTTCTTTCAGTTGGTGTTTGTTTTGGGGGGATTCTCCTTTCAGTCTCCTCTTCAGGTTGCTGAATTGGGTTAAGGTCTGGTGATGGACTTGGCCAGTCTAAAACCTTCCACTTTTCCCCCCCTGATGAAGTGCTTTGTTGTGTTGCAGTGTTTTTTGGGTCGTTGTCTTGCTGCATGATGAAGTTCCTCTCAATTAGATTGGATGCATTTCTCTGTAAATTGTCAGACAATGTTTCTATAGACTTCTGAATTCATTCTGCTGTTACCATCATAAGTTCCATCATCAGTAAAGATTAGTGAGCCTGTTCCAGAAGCAACCATGCAAGCCCAAGACATGACACTACCTCCACCATGCTTGACCCATGAGCTCGTATGTTTTGGATCATGTGCAGAGCCTTTCTCCACACTTTGGCCTTTCCATCACTTTGGTAGAGGTTAATCTTGGTTCCAGGACTTTTGTGGTTCATCTCTTTTTTTTGCGAATTCCAATCTGGCCTTCAGATTCTTACTGCTGATGAATGGTTTGCATCTTGTGGTATGGCCACTATATTTCTACTTTTTAAGTCTTCTTCAAACAGTGGATACCTTCACCCATGCCCTGTGGTTGTTGGTGATGTCATTGACTGTTGTTTTTGGGTTTTTCTTCACAGCTTTCACTATGTTTTTGTCATCAACTGCTATTTTTTTCCTTGGCCGACCTGTTTGATGTCTGGTTGTTAGAACAACAATGGTCTCTTTATTTTTCTGGACATTCTAAATTGTTCTATTTGATAGGCCCAATGACTGTGCAGTGGCTCCAATTTTCCCTCTTTTCTCTGCTCCACAATGGCTTGATTTTCTCCCATAGACAGCTCTTTGGTTTTCATTTTGGTTTATCCTTTTTAACAACAAATGCAGTCTTCACAGGTGAAACCCAGGGCTCAAACAAAGAGTAGAGAAACAAGAAACACCTGTCAGTCACATATTCCAATGTTTTTGATCACTTGAAAAATGAGTGGGTTCAAATAAAAGGTGCCATGTCCTAAGTTGTTTAACACATGTAGATGTAAATATCAGGAAATGAAAGTTGAGTGCTGGCTTAAGACCTAGGGCTGAAACACTGGATGCTACACTACATTTCATAACACAAAGCTGTAGGACTTTAAACCAACACAAAACCAGAAATGTTGAAAACAAAAGGCTGAGCGTTAAATCATTTTAAAGTTCCTCAGAGTTGTATGCAAATTAAGTACAAAAAGTCACACCCTACCTTCATATGGCACAGACTGTGTTAGTTTTTCACTTCGATTTTGCTAGTAAACATATGCTACTTATCTGTGCCATAAAACATAAACTAATTAATTAATTTGTATAATCAATTAACTAGTTCGCTAATTAACTAATTAATTAATGTTCACGCGACAAGACCATTGTAACATCATTTTTATGAGCAAGCAAGCTAGTTGACCATCTCTGGTACATCTTACGTGTTATTAACATGTTTATCATATTCAGAGTCCTCCACTCAGCATCGACTGCAAACTGCACCTCCGTTGGCATCTCCAGCAGGCGGCGCTGTGAACATGAACTCCAGCGTTATGAACACTCCTGGAGTTATGAGCTGTGTTTTCTGACTGAGAAACACATCTACTTTAAAATCTGACAGTGTATTACTGTGAAGGATTTGATTGATTTAAAAATAAAAAATACTTGCTGCTTCTGTATTTAAGGTTTTAACTACATTCTGCTTTTAAGACTGAGGTAAGTATTTCTTTTAACACTGCATGGAGTTTTAGCTAATAGATATAATATACTATATATAGAAATATGTATATATTCACCACACACACACACACACACACACACACACACACACACACACACACAGTACTGTAAAAAGTCCTACCCTAAAAATAAAATTGTGTCTTAGATGTTTATTTGATGACTTTTGCATTATTGGGTCAGTAAAAACAAGCATTTGTATGTCAGTAATAAAAGTAACATTACATAATCGACCACTTTTCAGACAAAAAAAATAATAATAATATTGGCTGTCTGGGATTACCTGAAAAGCAAAAGGAAAAGGAAAACCTTACAGCCATTTACCTTATAAAAGTGTATTAATTGTACCTGAGACTAGTGAAGGCAAAGGATAGTCAACTATTTACAGATTTACAGTATGTGTGTTTGTGTGTGTGTGTGTGTGTGTGTGTGTGTGTGTGTGTGTGTGTGTGTGTAATTAATATATATATAAAATCATCTTCATATGAAACATGAGGATGAGGAACAATCAGAGACTCAGAGACAGAATGCGCTTGGAGATGAGAATGCATACAGAATTTTAATGCCTCATGAGAAATTATATCGGCATACCATTATATACAGACACCTATCGCCAGAGAATGTTAAACTTTCCGCATTTTTTCTGGGAAAAGTTTGGCTCAGTTGTTTGGACCTCACTCACTATAAAATGTTTTTGATGAAGATAAAACATTTTAATGATATTGACACAATAATTATCATCATTATCAATGTCTGACATCACTTGGTAGCACTAGTGCCCATCTTTACTTCAGAAAGTGGTGATGGAAGACCAGAACCTTTTACACAGTTTTTTTTTTTTTAATAGTTGAGACTGACCTGTTATTTTTTTGACTGAAATAATGTTTCTATCTTATTCTTTCTACATTAAATCTTTATTTATTTTAATTGTATTAGTTTAGAGAAAAGTCTGGAATTCTGCTTATTAAGATTTTGTCCTCTTTCTTCCATAGTCACAACCATTTATACCTCTTCTAATGGACTTAGCCGAGACTCGACCATGCTCTTTCAGAAAAACTTCAAACACTCCTCCTCCTGTTGATTCACAGGTAAATGTACAGCAACAGTCTGACTAAATATTGGAACAAATAAAGGCTTAAAACAAGCAAAAAGTATCTAGTTTAAATTGGAGCACAGATTTAAAGACCAAACAGAGAGGAGGTGTCCCAGGGCCAGGAGTATTGATCAGCTCCCCAAAGAGGGATTGGTTTTTACATAATTGTGCAATCCTTTCAATGCTAGCACTACAACACCATATTGCCAGTGCACGCTACACATGACAGTATCATACATTTTCACTAAACTGTCATTCGTGCACTAGCATTCAGTTGGACTTAGTGCTTCATTTGGAGAGCTCACTAGCTACAGGCATCAAACTAGACGTGTAACTCATCCTAACCTATTTATGATCTGTTATATAAGCTAGAAAGCTAATATCTAACCCTCAGTACAGATGTGTAAACAATGTAAGCCTATCTACCCAGTGATTTTATTAATGATGTAGAAATAAAAAAAGGTTTAATATGTTCAAACTAGTAATTATTTACAATGTGAAACTAATCAAGTTAATGGAAATGTCAAGTGCAAAGCAGCTGATTATAATCGTAATTAATAATGCTTCCTGTGTGAACCCCATTAATCCATTGTATACTCATTAATTAGCTTTATTGGCTGTGTAACTTGATGGTAATGTATTTTCCCATTGCTAGCACTTAAAAGATGCACTTAGGTCAATGTTAGAGTAGATGCCAATTTTGAAACGTGGGTATAAGATGTGTGATTACATCCTCAGGATAAACACTTTTGTTTTCTTTGCTATATCAATATTATTACTGTTTGGTCATTCGCTTTGTGGGGATGTGCAGAGAGGAACATGTACAGCTTTAAGTGGAGAGGTAAAAAAGGAAGAACCTGAAGATGAAGACTACTTCTGTAAGTCAACACAGTACATTATAATAGTATCATCATAACTTCATCATAATTTTTGTGTTCTGCATGTCACATATTTACTTTAAATGACAGATTTTAAATTCATTAAATTATCGACTTTCAGGTGCAGTGTCAAGTTCTCTAGCGCACATGACTCCTGTGGACCAACAGAAAAAAGAAGTACTTGAAGATAAAGACTACCTCAGTAAGACAGCAGGGCGAATTAGAGTCCAGTATGGGGTTCAATAAAATGTTTTACTCTCAAGTAGACTTAATTGATGACTGGACACAGTCACAACTTACCATTCCCCACTTTTTTTTTCTATTTTGTATCTACTGTTTTGTACTATACATTTATTTAACTGAAGATGACAATATTTCAATTAAATTGATGGAATTTCAGGTGGAGAAACATCAAGCTCTGTGGCACACATCCCCCTTATAGAACAACAAAAGCATGTAATAAAAGAAGAACCTGAAGATGAAGACTTTCTTTGTAAGACAACAGGGTTTTTAAAGAGTCATACTAGTACTGCCATACTTTTATTTTATCTAGGGTGCGTTTGTTACTNCACACACACACACAATTATTCTTCAGTTTTGTACTTCTCAATCTTTTGTTCAGATGCTATTATTTAAAATAAATTATGAAATTTTAGGTGGAGGAACATCAAACTCTGTGGGACACGTCACCCATGAGGGCGAACAGAACGGGGAGGTCCTCAAGAAGGAAATAAAAGAGGAAGAGTCTAAAGATGAAGAGTACCTCTGTGCAACAACAGTCTGTGGTTAAGTAACACTATCATTAACACATTCTCTAGTGATCAGCAAAAAAGGGGGAGAACTTCATTTCTGGGCAATAAGCTCATGTTCCTTCTGTTACTTATTAAACCAAACATTTGATATTGCAGTGTTTCATGTTGTGCCCAGTGCATGCCCTTAGACTGACCTATGGCCATCTAATCCTCAAACCAACTGTTCTTCTGTTACAAAGGTCACAATGGGCTCTCTAGGCTTAACAGATACTGGCTCGTTAGTGGACAATCCACCAACTTATCATGGATGCCAGCTTATTGTTATGCTACCTGGAGCATGTATGCATCCTGGGCACTTTGATTGGTGGACATCTGTGCAGCAGCCTTTTAATCTACCTACACGGTGTTCCACTTTTGTAGCATATTTGAGTTTACCTCAACATCATTTTATAAATGAGTCCAAATTCGTGTGACCTTTTTGGTACCACATTGTGTGACTTTATTAACAAATCTCTCTGCTCGGGTTTACAGAGGGTGTCCATTATTTTTTCCCACTTCTCGTCATCCATAGTTAATGGAGCCATCTTTTTAATTATTTTAATATTTTGTTTAATTTCACATTGAGTTCTAATGGTTTTTATTTTCTCCTCTAGAAATGAACAACACCCAGTTACAAACCTTCACCTGCTCCTGGTGTCCACTTGTCTGTATATCTCAAATTGACCTCCACAAACACATCAGAAGATGCCACTATGAGGAACATAAGGGACTCCTGAAATCAGGAGACATAAAATATGAGAAACCGATGCCTACAAGAAGCTCAGACAGTCAGCAAGCAATCCCTGGTACTCTCAACTGCAATATCACTCGTAGACAAATGCAAGAAGGAATCTTTCACTGCTCACAGTGTGGGAAAAGTTTTACTGACCAGAGGACTCACCAACACCACCAATGCATTGATAAAGCGGAGAAGCTACATCACTGCTCAGAGTGTGGGAAGAACTTTGCCCAAATGAGCCAACTCCAACGTCACCAACGCATTCACACAGGAGAGAAGCCATATCATTGTTCACAGTGTGGAAAGACGTTTAATGGGAAGAATACTCTTAAAGCACACCAGGTCATTCACACAGGAGAGAAGCCACATCACTGCTTACAGTGTGGGAAGAGTTTTGCCCAACATGGTAATCTCCAACGTCACCAACGCATTCACAGTGGAGGGAAGCCGTATAAGTGCTCACAGTGTGGGAAGAGTTTCGCCCAGCAGGGTAATCTCCAACGTCACCAACGCGTTCACAATGGAGAGAAGCCATATTACTGCTCACAGTGTGGGATGTCTTTTGCCCAACAGAGTAATCTCCAGCGACACCAGCGCATTCACAATGGCGAGAAGCCGTATCAGTGCTCACAGTGTGGGAAGAGTTTTATAAACAAGTGTGGTCTCCGAACACACCAGCTCGTTCACAATGGACAGAAGCCACATCACTGCTCAGAGTGTGGGAAAAGTTTTATATACAAAAGTGATTTCCAAATACACCAGCGCATTCACACAGGAGAGAAGCCGTATAACTGCTCGGAGTGTGGAAAACGTTTTACAACCATGAGTAATTTCCAACGGCATCAGCGCATCCACACAGCAGAGAAGCCACATCACTGTTCACATTGTGGAAAGAATTTTATTCATGAGAATCAACTCCAAAAACACCAGCGCATTCACACAGGAGAGAAGCCGTATCAGTGCTCAGAGTGCGGGAAGAGTTTTAGTTACAAGAGTCCACTCGAAAAACACCAGCGCAGTCACATAGCGCAGAAGCCGATTCAGTGCTTGGTGTGGACAGAGATTCAGTTATTTAGAATTGAAGATACACAAGTGGACCTACATGGAGCTATCAGTTTATAATGCATGACCTCTTAATTAAGTTTTATAATTATTATAGTTACTGTTTAAACAAATTATGCAGCACTTGAAGTGAGCCAGTACTCACTTGAATGCAGAATTTTGTACCTTGTTTTGTTCTTTTTAATAGCAATAAATATCTTTTTTTTTTTTTTTTTGCATACCCAAACTTCTTGTAAGCTTCCAGTACTACACTTTACCCCTGCCTAGTCCCAGAGTCGACTGTCTATCGACACACCCAAACGAAGTAAAAGTTCAGACCAGTGTGTTTGGAGTTTAAGCATCACTTAACACATGCACATAAAAAAAATCTAATCTGTAACAAGTGTACCTGGGCTTGCGCAGCTGGTGTGGATTAAAATGATTAAAATGAAAGCTGAAATGCCATTAAAAAAATACTTTTAAAAAAGCATCAAATGTAAATTGGCCTGAATAGAGTCAGAAGATGACATAATACCTTAGAATGAGAAGGAGAGTAAAGTGGGAAGTGTATTGCACACATCAACACATATACAAGGGTGTTACAAAATGACAAACCCATAAAAATATTAAGTCTCACATTTTTTTTATCCATAACAGTGTGATATTTTGAAGCTGTTGTTCTTAAAGTTGGAATTGTCCATACAATGACATTATAAGATCATGCACGTCTTTAAGGGTACTAACTGTAAAACAACAAATAATTTAATGGCCTGATATACCATCTGTGTCTGGAACAATACCTTTGCTCCTGGTGTTTTCTAAAGACACACATTATCATTGTGTTGATTGTGTTTTCTATTATAGAAACACACAGCTTCCTGGGGGGCATGGTGACTTAGTGGTTAGCACTGTTGCCTCGCATCTCCAGGGTTGGGGGTTTAAAACCTGAATACACCATGCGGAGTTTGCATGTTTTCCTTGTGCTTCGGGGTTTCCTCAGGTACTCTGGTTTCCTCCCCCGGTCCAGAGAGATGTGTTGTAGGCTGATTGGTATTTCTAAATTGTCTGTGGTGTGTATGTGATTGTGCCCTGCGATGGACTGGCACCCTGTCCAGGGTGTCCCCTGCTTCATGCCCCAAGTCCCCTGGGATAAGGTCCAGACTCCATGTGACCCTGTGTAGGTACAGGAAAGTGGTACAGGAAAATGGATGGATACTGCCACAGAGTAAATTCCATTAACATTGCATATTCGTCTAAAACTGTCTTAAGTTGAGTGTTCACTATTACCAGTGTGTTTCTGTTTCCACCGGAATTTACTAATGTAGTTAAGACATCAAGTGACATTCCATAGGAAACTGTGTATTCCTTTCAACATTGTCTGGAATGCAGACAGGTACTCCGGTTTCCTCTCCCAGTCCAAAGACATGCATTGTAGGCTGATTAGCGTTTACAAATTGTCCGTAGTATGTGAATGTGTGTGGTTTTGTGTCCTGCAATGGGTTAACACCCTGTTCAGGGTGCCCCTTGCCTTGTGTCCCGAGTTCCCTGGCATAGGGTCCAGGCTCCCCATGACCCTGTGTAAGATAAGCGGTATGAAGAATGGATGGATGGACAGACATAGCTTCTTTAACTCCTACCAAAATCAGGAGGAAGTAATTAAAGAAAGTACTCCAGTGCTGGCAAGGTAGTATTTTGGCTCTGACCTGCTACCAAGTAGACCAAGCTTTTAATCCTTCAGATACAGGGGCGTACATGAGTACCCTTGATGTTCCTGTTTGGCTCTTAGAGATACATAATGTCTCTAAGTTAAAAAGGGAAGAATATATGTTTTTAAATCTCATATAATCTTAAGTGAGGACAATTTGGGACAAAATGTCAATCATTTGGCAATAGATTAGCTTGTTCAGAAATGTAAAGAGCACAAAATACACAAAATCATAACATTCAGTTAGCTTTTCTATGAGCATCACAAATAAACAACTAATGTCAAATTTTTGAGTTCAAAGTTTGTGGCTGAAGGTTAGACTTTGTTTTGAATGTACCATATGACCATCTTAATCTTTCAGAAGAATACATTACTAAAATGACACTGTGCTCACACTCAGCATTGACCACAAACGGAACATCCAAGGGGTGAATACCACAAAAATGGATGTTTATGTGGAATCGTGTCCTAATCACCACCAGCACAAGACCACATTTGAATCCAGCTCAGGTTTGGTTTCCCTGGTAACAGACACGTGATTGACAGGCTTCTCCAGCAGGCGGCGCTGTGAACATGAACGCTGAGGTAAACTCACCACAGAAGAAGAGCTGCAGTTTCATTTCCCCGGGTAAACAGCTGAGCTTTCTCTCTCTCTCTCTCTCTCTTTGAGGTAATCATCTTTACATTCAAACACTTGCCTGGACTTTACTGCAACTTTGACTGAATATTTTAAAAGTAAAACCTTGTTGCTGTGTTTGTGTTTGAAGATATTTGGGATTTGGTTTTAGTAGTGAATCTAACTGTCAACAACCTTCATACAAACCCATTTATTTATGATTAAGTTTTTTTTCTTAAGAAATATAAAAATTTACACTGCTTAGTTTACCAATAACTAGCATTCATCTCATCTGATACTGAGTGTATTTATTCTGGACAGCAAATATCCAAAAATAAAGGGAAAAAAGAGACACTACTACTTGCTTATTTATGTAATTATTTATGGATGCATTCATTAATTTATTCATTTATTTATTTTAAAGATAACTTTTTAAGAAATGGTTGTGCTTCTTACCTTCTGGATCAGAAAACCAAATGCAGAAACTCACAAACCATTTAAAACCAATATTTCAATCTGAATTAGCAATGTAAAAGAATAATTTACATAAAGTTAATAAAATACATTAACCAAGTATAGCTTTCCATTTGACCTTTTTTTGGTTTCTGAGTTTAATAAGTAACGTGTGCTCTTTATAAACACCTCCCAGTACACTTTAACAGTCTTGTAAATAAAAAAAGGCATGTAATATTGAGCTCTGTTTTTAACTAGCATCACGTAAACATTTGTCTTTTATAATTTGTCATAATAATATGACCTTCGAAATGTTAACTGTTTTTATGTTTAGGTGATGCGTGTCTCACGTCTGAAGGGTGTGAGGTTTATAAGCTGTGAAGAAGGGCTGTAAAAACTGCTAACATCACATTTGTTGAATTTAAACATCAATCTTGGTGTAAAGATAAACAGCTGAGACAACATACGAAGTGGTGTTCTAGACCTGGGAAAGGCCTTCGTTTCTGCTGCTGCCTTCCTTTAGTTTTCAAAAAGTTGTAGGTCCTTGGTAACTTCCTCCCAGAACAGATTTGGCATTCCCAGTCAGGTCCTGTGCCTGTGGGTCTGACCTCTTGGAATAAATCTCTAACTAAGGAGCTTTAGCAGCACAGGAGCCATTCCTGACCACAAGCATTCCTAAGGTGGAAGCTATTCCTTGACCGATGTGCACCTCATTGACTGGATCTGGTGCTCTGCTTGATCTCCGAAGTACTAATCCTTATTGAGGCTCTGCTAAACAGAGATTTTTGGAGATGCATAAGCAAGCAGCAACCTTTCTGGTTTGTATGAATTGTGTAATTTTATAATCTGCACTTGTTTTTCAGAAGCATAACCCTTTAGAGCTCTTACAATGGAATCAGCAGAGGACTGCCTGGGCTCTTTCAGAAAATCTCAACACACTTCTTCTCACTCACAGGTAATGGTTAGCTTTATGTGTGTGTAGATTTAAATGATACAGATGTGTAGATTTTCTGACTCCCCCAGTAAAGATGAAAGAAGTGAAATTGCATAAAGCCCTATTCGGACTGGATTAGTTTTACACGGTGTGTGTGTGGTATATCTGAGATTTTAGTCCCATATGAATCCGTCAGTAATTTTTACAGACTTCGTGTGCATATGTCTGGAAAGATTATACTGTATTTAACCTTCTATAAAATGGCCACTAGAAATAACCGAAGGTAATATACTATATATCCCACCCAAATTTATATGTTGGTAAAGATTCATTTTTCAGTTTTTCTTCAGTATATAGTCACTCCAGGAAGCGCTCACTCTTTTCTATCTTCACCTGCTGAAACCGAAACAAAATGAAAGTATTCACAGAGTTTAAAATGCAGAAAAATAAACTATAGAAAAAGTTTAAAAGCATGTTAGAGAAGCAACGGTTCTGGGGGTTTTAGGCAAGTTGTTGTATCCCTAACACATACACAGCCTACATACATATCATAGATATGTAACCTACTAATAATCATGGGAAACATCTGCCATTTTGTATTGTGTAAGATTTTTGATTCTGTTAAAATACATTAAAACACGTCTCACTGTTGCACTAAGCTCGCCAAAGTAGACTGTGAGAACACTCTTCATTTGATGTAAACTGATATTAGATTAGATAATTAGGTAATAATATAGATAACGAATTAAAATTTATGGGTCTAGGATGGATTTATTGTGAACATTAAACACACGCTAAAGTGTGTATCTTTTCTGTAATTTACTTCTTAGAAAGATACATTAATGCTTAGCTGCTAAATTCATTCCATTTGATGTGGAGTGGTTTTTCAGGCCAAATAAATCAGACTTGACTTTCTTTGCTAAATAAATATTACTACTCTTTGATCATTAGCTTTTGGGGGATGTGCAGACAGAAATAGATGGAGGGACATCAAGCTCTTTGGAAGACATCACCCCTGTGGACTATCAGAAACATATAAAGGAAGAACCTGAAGATGAAGGCTACCTCTGTAAGACGACACACATTACAGTCCAGTCTGACGCTGAATAATTATTATTCCAACTTTAGCCAATTTGTTACTGAGCCAGCCACCAAACACATCACTGACTTGTCCGACTTTTTTTTTTTAAATGTATTTTGTACTTTTTTTTACACTAATTGAAGGCGTTTATATATAATTTTTTCAGATGGAGGTACATCCAGCCCTGTAGGACACATCACCCCTGTTGACCAGCAGAAACATATAAAAAAGGAAGAACCTGAAGATGAAGAAAATCTCTGTAAGACAACATGGTTAGAATGTGACTGGACCTCTCCCGAAATTTACCCCTGCCCACATTATTGTTCAGTTTTGTACTTAAAATTTTAACTGAACTTAAATCATCTAAATGGAAATGATCTGAATTTCAGATGAAGAGAGAACCATAGGACAGACTTCCCCCATGGACCAACAGAGCAAAGGATTTCAAAGTGAGCACATAAAAAAGGAAGAGTCTGCAGATGAAGGCTACATCTGTACAGCAACAGTCTGTGGTTAAGTAACACTGTCACTTTAACACCAACACTTTTACAATTTCTTAAAAATAAAAAGATCTAGGTAGAGAAGATGAAGCTGATCATTGGGAAAACGGTATTACAATCATCTACATCTCATTGACCTTCATTTCTGTCTTTTGATGATCATGATTGAACAGCATTAGACTACATGAAAACACCATGTGATCACA
>JAKKZN010000019.1:16646966-16657068 GCA_033441825.1 Pangasius elongatus | reverse complement strand
CGCCAATTTTAGCCTAGCATTAAAAATGATGTGGTGATATTAAATCGTGTAAAAATTAATATTACCGCGTGAGAGCGGGTATTCATTTTAGCGCTCTCACGTGGTGATATTAAATCGTGTAAAAATTAATAATTGTGGTATATTAGCTGTATGTTGTTTTTTATAGTTCCTCAAATGCGCTGTTTAATCAAATGTGCAGCGCGGCTTGGCGCTCTTTGTGTCTATCCCTCGTTTGCTGATCCCTATGTCTCCATATAGCGGAGGCTAGCAATGAGGAGTCGAACCCAAAAGAGTCGATTCCTCGACTCTGAATAGCCCAAGATTAGGAGTAATGGGGAGTCGACCTCAAAAGACTCGATTCCTCGACTCTGAATAGCCTTAGAGTAAGAGTAATGGGGAGTCGACCTCAAAAGACTCGATTCCTCGACTCTGAATAGCCCTAGATTAGGAGTAATGGGGAGTCGACCTCAAAAGACTTGATTCCTCGACTCTGAATAGCCCTAGATTAGGAGTAATGCCGAGTCGACCCCAAAAGAGTCGGTTCCTCGACTCTGAATAGCCCTAGAGTAAGAGTCGACTCCCAATTCGCTGATGTCTTCACTGATTCTCAGATGCCTATATAGCACATGGCAGCTGAGTGCTGTTTATCAGCAAAGAGTGAACGGAATGAAGTGAAACCCCGTATGTAGTGCAGAAGCATCACGGGCTCATTGTGCTTTAAAATAAGACATGTTTGTAGTGCGCTATGATTTCAAATCCAAACGTTGTTACTAAAAAATCAGCATAGTGATTATCTTTTTACACAGTATTACAGTCTTTTATAGACATTTTCAGGTTTAAACGCAATATATTATTAAATGCATTTTAGATTTAGGCTTAATATTAAGATTTTCATTTGCTTATTTATTTTTGTTGTTGTTCTTTATCTAGAAATCTTAACCAGGTTCTTTTTCTGGTTCTCTTTGTTTTTCATTCTGCTCTCTCCTACAAAGAGCCGTTCATTTTTCTATACTGTTATTGTTGTTTAAAAAAAACAAACAAAAAAATTGTTGAAACCGCGTTGGAGAAAGTTGGAAATGGAAGATGAACAGACCACTCTCCCCAGGGTTAACGAGGTACTCCTGATAACTTTCTCTTGAATTTCAGCACGCTTATTTCAGGGCATCTTAATGTTTGGGTCCCAGCAATAATATGTTAATTGAAGTAGTCTATTTGGTAATTTATTTGCATATCTACTGCATACAATTACTGTTTAAATCATTTTTGTTTAAAAGGCAAGACTCCTTAAAAGGTTTCTGATACATTATCTAGACCTCTCAATTTTATTACAGTCTTGATTCAATATTGATTTTATTCATAAATATTTCAGGTATATATCAGTTTTCCTTAAGGAAAACACATTCCCTCTCAACTAATGCTGTAAACTACAGGTCAAACTTAAGTGGGACACAAAATGACATATACGCCAGAATATTAAGAGACTCACAGTCTCAGTCAGCATTCACCTTTTTTTTTATATAAAATATTAAATGGGGACTGACACTGTATTCTACAAATGAAAGACATATAGATGTGGAACAACACGGATGCTATTTTTTAAAATAATAATTTTTTTATATCAATACCAGGGTTTGATTATTTCTTTTTCCCAAGAAGCACGCGTGTTAATGATGTTTGCAGTGTAATATTTGACTGGAAGGGTAAAAATGATGATTTGCATTCTACCTGTTTCAACTCAGACACAGAGATATAATAGTGCATTAAGATCAGGTTGATTTCAATGAATTATAGCATTTATTTGAATTAATTATGGATTAAGAGAGAGACAGAGATGACAGTTGTGTGATATAATGAATAATCAAAGGTAAAATAAAACAGCATAGTCTTCACTGTAAGAATTAAACTTCTTTTTTTTCTTATTAAAGCTTATACAAAATTCCTTCACTCAAGAGCAGTGAGTGATTTTGTCTTTGTCTTTTGTTGTTTGCTTAATATTAAGCACACAGTCTCCATCAGGAATATTAGCCCACTGTCACTTTAAGAGCCACACGGCTGCAATTTACTGTTACACATGTTTTTTTATTCTCAAGTCTTTAAGTTAATTTATTAAATAACTGATGGGGGTTTATGAATAGTCACGAAGTGCCACATTTTGACACATCTTAGCATGTATTTGGTCATTTAGGCGCACCTTGCGCTAAACTGCAATCAATAGCAGTTATAACCAGGAAACAATTAATGTGAAGTTTTTTGCTCTTGAAGTTATTTATATATTTTTATTATATTTGCATACATTTAATTCTGA
The DNA here is from genome assembly GCA_033441825.1 of Pangasius elongatus. Lineage (NCBI taxonomy): Eukaryota > Metazoa > Chordata > Actinopteri > Siluriformes > Pangasiidae > Pangasius > Pangasius elongatus. Next base: position 16,654,763 of record JAKKZN010000019.1, on the reverse strand, counting down.
AAAGATGGTACATCAGACTTCCATACAAAAGCAGACACATCTTTTCAGGCTGACATAGGTTACGGCTAAAATCTGTTATTGATGTCTTCTACTGGTGTTCTCAAAAAACAGCTCTTATCTTAAAACTGTTTAGCAAAATGCCTTTTTCCCTTTGTGCAACTTAACACTAATTCTATAACACTAATTTTTACCAGCAGCTTAATTCCCTGAATGATTATCTACAGGTTGAACATGCAAGCACCAGCACTGCTAGCTCAGTTCTCTGGTAGTTTACATGCACTGGTGACAGTGCACCTAGAGTTTTGTCTGTGCAGGCATCTCATTGTCAGAGTGATGCAAGGTATGATGTATTCTCAAGAAATCATCAGTGCACGTGTGTAGCTCTGACATTCTTGGCCAACCATAGTGAAGGAGTTGTGTTCAGGATGCCTGACCTTGATAGAGTTTTAGAGGAGGGGGATGCTTTGTATGTTGGTGTTAAAATGCATTATTGCTGAAGGAAAATTTCGTCACGACCATCTGAGTATGGAGGAAGTACCGCTGACTGTGTCAACGTTTAACCACACACACCATGTGCAGAAGTCTGATGTGATGATGGGATACCTAAGAGCCAGAGGGACCCCTGGCACGGAAAGGTGGTGGGTTCCTCTCAACGAAAGACTGCAGTGTCTGTCAACGGATGTCAGCCATGCACTGCTCATTGTTGCTCCAGAGTGTATTGCTGTGTTCCGAGACAACTCTTGAAGATACGGATTCTTTGATTCGCACGCAAGAACTCCCGAAGGTTTGCCCCATCCTACTGACGATCGAACTGCTGTCATGTTCACTTTCACCCACCTGAGTGACATGATCGACAGAATCCTCAAGCTCTTCGGGGATCGTGGTGATGAGGCCAGCTATGAACTCATGCCTGTGTCATTCGAAATGGAGCAACAACCTGGAACACTGCCTGCAACGTCAGCTAGTGAACCAGCATCACAGGACATTTCAGTTCTTGCCGAAGATGTTGGAGTCAAAAAGCTCATTGCCACACAAGTTGAAAAGCAGCATTCTATTGCTAAAAAAAAAAGCACAGGAGAAGGAAGGAGATGCGTAAAACTGCCACCGTTATAAACCAGTGTGGAGAACCTAAAGACACAACTGAATCTCGTGTCTTGAGAAGATATAAAAAAAGAGATTATGAGAAAAAGAGATAGGTCACCTGTTCGGAATACCAGACAAATAAAAAAGAAGCCATTAGGGAAAAGTACATGGTGAGGAGGTACAGCACTGATGCCGTCTTCCAGAAAAAAATTAAAGACTACATGGTGAGCAGGTACGGCACAGATACCGTTCAGAATAAAATGAGAGAGTACAGGTTGAGGAGGTACAGTACTGATGCTGTCTTCCAGAAAAAAGTGAAAGACTACATGGTGAGGAGGTACAGCACAGACACCGTCTTCCAGAAGAAAATGAAGGAGTACATGGTCAAGAGGTATGCAAATGACCCAAAGTTCAGAGCACATCACATATTGCGATGTACCCTGGGCAAGACGCATAAATTTGTTGGTGATGCTGCCTACCATTGCGATGTGCACTGAAGGTGAAGAGGAAATATAAAGCGTACATCCGTCACAGCCAGGAAACACCCCAGCCTTTGGTCAGCAAAGCGATGGAAAGTGCCATCCGTGCTTTCAGATGCAAGATTCAGCAAGGCCCTATGTACGTCTGCACAGTCTGTCACAGAGTCCTGTTTCCTGATCAAGTCAGATCTGCAATAGGATGAAATACGTCAAAGACGTTCTTGTTGCAGCATCTTGCTTAATGAGGAAATATGTTCACGTGTGCGACAGTGCATGCTCAGATCCTTGTGTGGTTCCAGAAGAAAGAAGACAGGAATGGATCTGCCACATTTGCGACAGCCACCTGAAGAGAGGACGCATGCCTTCGATCGCGGTAGCCAACAAGCTCGAGTTGTCTCCCATTCCAGTGGAACTGATGGAATTGAATGTGCTCGAGCGTCATCTAATTGCCAAGATTGTAAAAATATGTAAAAATTTGCGTTTGCAAAAATAATCGCATTGCCCAAAGGACAGCAGCAAGCAGTGCATGGTGCTGTTGTGTGTGTGCTGTCTGAAGTGGAGAAGACGGTCAACTTTCTGCCGAGACCTAGTAGTGAGTCCCAGCTCCTACAGGTGAAGCTGAAGAGACACCTGAACTTTAAAGGATACCAGCACTTCCAGACTGTGGATATGCCTAACGTGCTTGCAGCTTTATCAAAGCTGAAAGGAATGCACTCAGAGTACAAGGACATCGTCATAAAAGAAACGGAGACATTCGAAAGCCACCTCGATGAAGAAGTGGGTGACGCAGAAGAGGAAAAACAACGCAGTGTTGCCGATGAGGGTGACCAGCACGTGAGCGTCGAGGAAAAGGATGAACTTTGACCAGGCCTCACGTTAGACACATGCATGCAGAGATCACGTCGTATGGCAAGGGAATCTTCAGCATCGCTCCTGCGCAGGGGAAAAAGCCAGTTGGATTTTTCAAAATCCCGAAACTGGAAGCCATGGCCTTCCCTGTTCAGTTCCCCACTGGACAGAATACAATTGATGAGGCGAGGCAAACATCGTTATCTCCAAGTATGTATTTCAACAAGAGATTGTTCTGTGTGGACACGCGCTTCGCAAGGGACCAGAGCTACCTGTTCTTCGCGCAGTTTGTGACAGAAACGCATCTCGCCAGGAGCAGCATGTCTATCCAGCTGCGGAAAGGGAAAGCTGTCACGAGAGACGGACGCATCTCCAACAGGTTGCTGCAGCACAATCGGGAGGTTGAAAGGCTGGTGCACAACAGAGATGCCACAAGGTTCATGCAACCTTTGAGAGGCTCTCCATCGTACTGGGAGAAAACGCTGAGGGATCTACAGGCCATGATCCGACAGCTAGGAACCCCTACTTTCTTTTGCACGTTCAGTGCAGCCGAAATGCGCTGGCCCGAAGTGATAACGGCGATCAAGGCCCAGCAAGGCGAAGACATCGACTTCTCAGAGCTTGACTGGACAACCAAATGTGACATCCTCCGGAGTAACCCTGTCAAAGTCATGCGCATGTTTGAGAAGAGAGTGGATGCGTTAATGGCTCATCTGCTTCTGTCGCCTGCCCAGCCCATCGGTAAAGTCGAGGACTTCTTTTACCGCGTTGAATTTCAAGTCAGAGGAAGCCCGTATATTCATTTACTCACTTGGGTAAAGGATGCCCCCGAGTTCGAAAAGCATTCCGACAAGGATGTGTGCGACTTCATCGACCGCTACGTGACATGCAAGCTGCCTGATGCTTCAGCTGATCCTGAGCTCCATAAGATCGTCACAGAGGTTCAGCTTCACAGCAAGAAGCATTCCAAGTCCTGTAAGAAAGGAAAAGTGTTGTGTAGATTTGGTTTCCCCAAACTACCAACGCCCGACACCACGATCACTCGTCCACGGCCCCAGCATCCCGAGGAGGACAATGACGAAGCCCGCGACCCTGCAGCCAGAAGCAAGGCGAGAACTCTGCCCGAAGAGCAATGCATGATGCCCGGATGAAAGTGAAGCCGTTGTGGGATCTGTTGAACAATCCCCAAGCCTCTTTTGACGACTTATCAGACCTGCTGACACAGTGCAATTTATCCATGGAAGATTATCGAAACCACGCCAAGGCATCGTCTACCTCCAGTGTGGTTTTGCTGAAGCGCGATCCAAAGGAGGCTTGGGTCAACGGATGCAATCCGGATTTGCTGAGGGCATGGAATGCCAACATGGACATTCAGTATGTTCTTGACTCGTACAGCTGCATCATCTACATGCTGTCGTACATTTCGAAGCCGGAACACGCGATGAACGATTTCCTTAAGAACGTGATCAAGGGAGTGCGTGAAGCAGACGTCAACGAAGAGGATGAGATGAAGCAAATAATGCAGGCCTACTCCAAGCACAGGCAAGTGAGCGCCCAGGAGTCTGTGGCACGGACATGCAGCCTACCGATGAAGAAGTGTTCGCGGAGCGTCGTGTTTATACCGACGGACGACGAAGCCCTGAAGATGAGTCTGCCCCTCAGCGTCCTGCAAATGAAAGACCCCGATTCAGAAGACGTCTGTATGTCGGGTATAATGGAAAAATACAGAGCAAGGCCTCGAACGCAGGAGTTTGAGAAGATGTGTCTGGCAGACTTTGCGCCAAATTACCGTACCGTTCCTCCAGGGAGGAACGTTCACCGACTGCTGAACGGTATGGGCTTCGTTCAGAAGAGAACTGTCGGTAAGCCTGCAATCATCCGGTTTGCTCGGTTTTCGAAGGAGAAGCAACCAGAAAAGTTTTATGGAAGATTGCTAAAACTGTATGTGCCACATCGCCACAATGCGCAGCTAAAACCCAAAGGGTATTTGACGTATCAGGAGTTTTACAAAGGCGCATTTGTGGAACTACCCCAGCATCCTGGTCTCCTTTTCCCTGTGCGTGCAATAGTGCAAGCACACCAGAAGATGTTTGAAAGACACGGCAAGCAAGTGGATGAAGCATTGGAAAAGCTGCAGCAGGAAGGGTCACCGGAGAATGCTTGGACAGCTTTGCACCTGAAGTCGAAGTGGATCGCTTGTAGTGCATCGCGGAAGGAGAAGACGCAAGTCCTGACGAAGACAACGAATATGACGATGTCCCAGAATACCGGATTCACCATGAAGATGGAGACGGAGTCGTTCCCAGGACAGCGGCACCGCACATGAGTGCCGAGTTTGTCAGGAACTTGTACAGAAGTCTGAACGAGACACAGGCAGCCGTATTTTACACTGTCCGACAGTGGTGCCAAAAGCGTGTCTGGGGTCAAGATCCGCAACAGTTTTTTTTACTTCATATCGGGCCGCGCTGGCTATGGAAAACCGCACGTCATCAAGTGCATATACACGGAAGCCACGATGATCCTGCGACAACTGCCTCGACTTCGGGAGGAAGGGGACCTCTCTGTGCCTACAGTGATATTGAGTGCATTTACTGGAACAGCAGCATTCAGTGTTGCTGGACAAACACTCCACTCCATTTTGAAACTGCCAAGGAACCTAAAGCCACTGTACCAAGGACTTGGGAATGCCCTGGATGAAGTACGAGCAGGACTACGCAACGTGGAGATTCTGATCATCGACGAAGTGTCCATGATTTCAAAGGATCTTTTTGCCTACATCAAATGGAGGTTGCAACAGATCAGAGGCAACAAGAAACCTTTTGGAGCAATTTCTTGCCTTGCAGTAGGTGACTTTTACCAGCTGCCACCGCTTGGTAAAGCCAAACCGCCGTGCATGCATTGACTTCTGGAAGGACAATTTTGAAATCATCACCTTCACGGAGATCATGCGCCAGAAGGAAGACCTCGCTTTCGCTGAGCTTTTGAACTGGCTCCGAGTGAGGCAGAAGACTGAAGATCTCAGGGAAGAAGACAGAGGTTTGTTACTCCAGGCTGTGAAGAACCCCCAAGAGTGCCCGCGTGATGCACTGCACGTATTTGCCACGAACAAGGAAGTTCACAGGCACAATGCCGACACCGTACGTGCACTTCACGCTGACATCATAACCGTTGATGCCGAAGATTACAGGAAAGACCATAGATCAGGGGGAATGAAGAGGCAAACAAAACCTGTCTTCGGAAAAAAGGACGACTTGTGTGACACCATACAGGTTGCAGTGGGAGTACGTGTAATGGTCACTAGGAATCTGGATGTCGAAGACGGAATCGTCAACGGATGTTTTGGGAAGATCGCAAACATCGTGACTAAAACAAGAGACGGAATCGCCACCGTACAGATGCTTGGACTCCAGCTCGACAACGCGAATGCAGGACAAAAGTACCGCAGAAGGGTCCAAGGTGACGAAGACAACCTGGTCTATATCAAGCGGTCTGAAGAGAACCTAAGGAAAGGAGCGGTTTGTCGACAGTTCCCCATCAAGCTAGCCTATGCCTGCACCGCTCACAAGGTTCAAGGCATGACGATGCAGTCTGCCGTGGTGTCACTGAAGAGGATTTTCAAGCAGGGAATGGCCTACGTTGCCCTCAGCAGAACAGCCTCGCTTCGTGCACTGCACATCACTGACTTCAGTGAAAAGAAGATTTATACTGATCCTGATATCACCCTCTCATTGCGGAATATGAAAAGGGCAGCTTTCAAAGGGATCATGCCACTGCTGAAGGGGATTAAGGAAACCGACACCACTCAGAACAAAAAGCATCTGAAAATCGTACATCACAACACGGAAGGACTGGCATCTCACATGGAGGATATCAGATGTCACCGTGAGCTACAGCTAGCCGACATCCTTTGCGTGACAGAAACTCACCTGTCCGGCTCGTGCCCTTCGCCTCATCTCCAGTTGGAATTGTACAAGATGTTTGCGAGGAACAGACACGTCTCCTACTCAACCTATGCAGAATTGCAAAGAAAGATGGTGGAGGAGTCACAATATTCTGCAAAGAAGACATCGGAGCTGAACCCCGACAGTACGTGCATGGTGTCACAGACCTGGAATTTGTTGTCATTAAAATTGACACCCCGATGACTGCTATGATTGCTACAGTGTACAGGCCACCAAACTACAGCCTGGAGAGGTTTTTGCCAAATTTAAGGAGCCTGCTCGTGTACATGGACATGATCAAGAAGAACAATCCTGTTATCGTCTGCGGAGACTTTAACGAAGACCTCCTTTCATCAGGAAGAAAGGCAATACTGGAGTTGTTCCAGTCCAACGGGTACACGCAGCTGATCACGGCGGCGACGACCGAGAAGAACACGCTACTGGACCACGTTTACGTCTCCCATCCGGAGGTCTGCCTCCAGTCCGGTGTCTTGCAGGCGTATTGTAGTTATCACTATCCCATGTACTGCATCTTGCAAACATGAGTTTTTGTGGTTGGCAGGTATTGTTGTATGGTGCACTGTTATAGCCTACCATATGGAACCGGGGGCACTGAGCATGCATTAACGGTGCCAGTGGGGCTAGGACAGCCTTAGTCACCGGGTTGGCGCGTATGGTCGTGTTGCGGTGGTATTCCATATCTAACCGGAGGCACTGAGCACGCATTAACGGTGCCAGTGGGGCTAGGACAGCCTTAGCCACCGGGTTGGCGCGTATGGTCGTTCTGCAGTGGTATACATTGTTGTGTTGAGGTTTTGTGCCACTGAGCTACCAGGGAAGAAGAGCAGCAGCTACAGCAGCAAGAAGAAAGAAGATGAGAGCAGCTTTAGGGAGGACACTAGACAGTAAATGCAGCAGCACCAGTGACAGGCAGGACAGAGTGAAGATTAGTCCAGCAGCTCCAGGTAGGCAGTGAGTGAGCACGAAAGTAACATGAAGAAAGTACATTAAAGAGAGAGGTAGTAAGATACTGTTATAATACAAGTTTTACTTTGAAGTTGTTTGACAATCTGTATTAAATGCATTATATGCAGTTCACTGTGATTGTCATGTCATGTGATCCTGTCTGAAAATCGTTAACTAAATTAAATTAAATTAAATTAATTGGGCTACACAATTAATTCAGAATCAAAATTCAACCAAATCAAAATTAAACCATGTTATGGCATGTGATTAAGCCAGGAGACACTTTAACCATCACCTGTAGAGTTTGTGTTGTTCAGTGATTATTCATCTGAAAACTTCATGTTCTTCTGGGTGTTACAGTGATGCACAGTGATGTGCTAAAAGGACATGATATCTAATGACTAAAGAGCAGTTATGGACTTGACAGCATGAAACACAGCTGGAGTCTTACAGTGAGCTTTTTCTCTTCATGGCTATTC